>VRLP01002167.1:0-97493 GCA_009660295.1 Lophius piscatorius | reverse complement strand
GTGTTTTTAAGATGGTGCTTTTATTTCAGAGGCTGGCGCTTCAGCTTCCTGTTTCCTCCTATCCTAGTATGAAAAGCGCTTGATGCAGCTGCTCCCCCCCCCCCCCCCCCCCCCCCAGGAGGGGGGGGGGGGGGGGGGGGGGAGTCCAACGGTACATCTTGAAGATGTTCGCTCACTATCACTAATTACCCTCACTGACCTCAACGTCGTTAAGGAAACATCCAGAAGGCGCTCATAAAACCACGGCGGCCGGTCGGGGAAATAAAAGTCAGCAGGAGGAAGAGAGAAGGAGAGATGTTCAGTCGTTGGTGGAGATCCTTCTCTGACGTCACTGCAGGGGAAGATTGTCCCACTCTTCTCCGGAGAACCGCTGTAGTGGAGCCGAACTGAAGGGTTTGTGAGCAGGAACTGATCTTCTCTGGTTCAGAGATGGACTCACAGACTGATGACATCACAGACTGATGACCTCACAGACTGATGACCCGACATTCTCCTTCAGTAGAATCCACGATCCCCTCAATGATGGCGGGTCGTCCTGGTCCTGAAGCAGCAGATCATCTCCTCAACATTCCACGTCCACCCCCATGTTGGACCGTAGGTCTGATGTTCTTCTGGTGGAATGCTGTGTTTGGTTTCCACCAGATGGAACGGGACCCCCGTCTTCAAACGGGTCAACTTTCCACTCATCAGTCCGGAGAAGATTCTACTAGAAGCTCTGAGGGTCATCAAGGTGTACCTTCATTTTAGTTGCGCCCTGACCTCTGACCTTTACTGCGGTGATAGAGGCCTGCAGGTTCTTGGATGTTCCCTCTGGATCTTCTGTGACTTCCTGGATGAATCTTCACCTTCCTCCTGGAGAAATTCTGGAAGGTGGTCCACTTCTAAGAAGGTCCACTTTGGTTCCAGGTCTTCTCCATGTATAGATGATGCGTCTCACTGTGGAGTCGTGGAGTCCCGGAACCCCAGAGACAAGCTCTAGAACCCTTCACACACCTCTAATCACCTTCTGGAATTTCTGTTGATTTTGGCCCAGTCTTCTACCGGTAAGACCAAGGAACCAACATCCTGCTTATGAAGACGTTCCACTGAAGTGATGAAGAGTGAACAGGGTTAAGGCTGGTGGTGATCAGCTCTGGCTCCAGTCTCTACGGGGGCGGAGCCTCTGTCACAGCAGCGTACCTGGATTTTCCTCGTTATGTCAATCTACCTTCTCCACACTTTCTTCTGAATCCAGTCTTTCTTTCTTTTCTGGATTCCTTTTCCTCAACACATCGTTTGTCTCCTGATGGAACTTTCGCCTGTGAGTCATCTTCATCTCTGGCAGGAAGTCTTCATGCTCATATGACCATCAGCAGTGTCCCGCTCTCAAAAGAACTATTGATGAGCAGCGGCGGCGCTTCGACTCTCACATATCGTTAGAGGGCGGGGGTTGAAACTTGGAAACGATTTTTTCTTTTTGCTTCTTGTGATCCCGGAAGAGACCGCCGCGATGGTGGAGGAATCCTGAGGCTCTTGAGAGCCTTAAGTGGACGCCTCCTAATGGTTCCTGTGTTAACGCCGACAGCTGCTCCGGCGCTGCTCGCCCTCCTTCCTCCGTCCGGCTGATGGACGTAGAAATGGAGTGTTTGCGAACATAAGAGCCGAGTCAGCAGGTCAGGATGACGCCGACGCCGAAGGTCACCGGCTTGTAGCGCTTAAGAGCCAAAAAAATGTGAAACCAGATTAAGTAGAAGAAGCATTCAGAGGTCGCTGACCTCCGCCGAGACGCAAACAGAACCCGAGGTTCAGGAAAAACATCCTGCATGAGTCACTGCCAGCCTATAAATCTACTTACAACTCCAACAAAGTCCCTGAGTATCCCTCAAATACTCTGTAGCCTGCCTGCGCCTTCCACTTCTGCGTCTCTGTTCAGCCCCCTTCTTCCACCCCGAAGAATCATCAGAGGAACAAAGGCCAAATCAGGACTAAACCGGACCAACGGTTGAGAAATCCTGGTCCGTAACCTTTTGGAGATTAACTTCCCCCCTAGTTTCTGAACCGTTGGTCCAATTTAGTCCAGATTTACATCTTATGAACCGCCTGACTTATTTTTGTCATATTTCACTCAGTAGTGGGGGATTCAGCGACCCCCACCTCCACTCCGTGTTCTTGTTTACCCGCCGTCTACGAGCTGAACCGATGTTCTGACCGGGATCGATAAAGCCGTTGGCTCAGCAGGCAGGATGTTTAAAAATTAACAAGCAGGGTTAAAGGTTCTGCTGCTGTGGAGGTTCTGGAGGTGGAGCGCGGTCGGGCGGGAGCACGAGGACGGGTGGAGGTAGAAGACAGCGCTTCTCTTTCTTTACTATGTGGGTTATAATGTTATGGTTCATCGGTGTCAGTCGTTCTGTTGGACCTGTGACGGGCCCTTGGACAGTATTTCACCCTCCTCTACTCTGACAGATGAGATGTTTATTGTGGGCGACCTCTGGGGGGGGGGTTACCCTCTGACCCCACCCCCAACACTAACATGTGACCTCAGCGGACTTCCTCCTGTTTTTATTGGCACCGTCATGTTGATGTTGAGCGGTATCTGTGTCGGGGCTCACATGGTAGGAGTCACGGTGTGTGTGTGTCCGGGTCTGGGTCGAGTGTGTGTGTCCGGGTCTGGGTCGAGTGTGTGTGGCCGGGGGGGTGGGGGGTGAGTGGGGGGTGGTGGTGAAGGAGGATGGGGGTATTGTTGTCCCTGAGCTTTCTGGGGCTAAAGGAAGGAAGCCGTGGTGAGGAGCGAGGAGAGAGAGTGTGAAGGGACTGAGATTAGTTTCCTCTTCATCGCGGCCTTTAGTTTAAAACAATAACGGCGAAGACACGGCTCCTCTTCATCGTTCCTGCACCAGCGGGGTGTTCCTCAGTCGTGAGGATGGCGATCCAACCCCACTGGGCCTGGTATACATGCTACATGCTACATGCTACGGCGACTTCCGTCGTGTTTGCGACGGTGCCGCTTAAAGGTGCAGTACGTAAAGTTTAGTGCCATCTAGTGGTGAAGTTCCAGATTACAGCCTGCGTTGCCGCTCAGCTCACCCCTCCCTACTCAAGAACCTACGGTGGCCTTCAGAAGTCGTAATGACGTCATCGTCCATGACCTCAACCGTTCCTTTGGAAACTTATTTTTCATGTAAGAAGGTCAAAGGTCAGATGGAAGTCCTAATTATTATTATGTCCCGGGAAAGTCGGGATAATCCTCGTCGCTGCTGCGTCCGCCTCAAAAACTCTTTCATGGATCATCATAGAGCTCAGTGCGAGGAAGGACTGGATCGATTTTGGGAAAGGTCATTTGCATATTTCCATCTCTGGGTGGAGCTTAATCTCACAAAGTTTTTCATTTCTCAGCCGTTGGTCTGATTTAGTCCAAATTTGGACCTTTTTGGATTATTCCTGAGCTCAGAAAAACCAGTTGACTGTATTTATCTTCATCATGGAGTCACTGTGGGATCTGATCCCAGAACAGACTGATGACTCCGAAGAAATAGTCGGGTTGAGTCACTGTGGGAACCTAAAAACCTCTTTGTCTCTGACGCCTGTGGGTTTTTGTTTGGACCCGTTAATGGTTCTGTGTTAACGGTGATGATGATGAGGAGGAGGCACAGATGTTTATAAATAACACGTGTGAGCGTGGGAGTAGAAACGCAATCGGGTTGTGGTTAAGATAATCCTGAGATTAGCGGTGATGACCCCGGCTGTTATCTGACACCGCCGCCGCTGCTGCCGCCGCCGCCCACACGTGTGTCGGTCCCAGAGTCTTACGGGTCTCCAGCACCGAGGTACTGGTTCCCCCCCAGGATTGTGTAGCTTCTATCATTAGGCGTGATGCCGCTTTCGCATTGAACCCGATGTGAATTTGTTTTCCTTCAGCGCAAATCACAAATAATCCCAACCGGAAGGATTCAGTTTCGTCAGGGTTCAGGACTTTCTGGATTCGGGTAAATCAGGATTCGGGTCTGTCGGGATCTGGGCTGAGATCTGCTGTGTTGTGATTCTGGTGCAGGCTCAGAAGTTCTTCTTAGATTAGGGGACCTCTGGTCCGGACAGTGGGGGGTCTGTGCTGATGTTCTCCACGGTGGATCAGATGATTGTGGTTTATGGTTTTCACCAGAGGGTCTTCATGTGATCATGAACCCTGTTCTTGTTTTAGGCCCCGCCCACCGGCTCTTAATCGCTGCTCCTGCTCCAGTGGAGGAGTGAGGAGCAGGCGGTCCATGCTTGACTCTGGTGTTTCTGGAGGAGGTGGTCTCGCTGCTCCGTCTCTGAGGGGGAAGTAGAAACTTTAAGCCTCCAGAGAAAGAAGGAAACGTTTCCTCCGAATGTTCTGCGTCATTTCCTCCGCTTTGATCGTGAAACACAATAAACAGTGACGGAGGGAGTCCACTCTCCTCCTCAGGGTTCTGGAGAACTCCTCTCTCTCTACAGCTCCTCCTGGAGATCTCTGAGGGCCTGAACTCCACCCAGAGAAACAGTCCAGGTTCACACAGTGAAACAGTCCAGGTTCATACAGTGAAACAGTCCAGGTTCATACAGAGAAACAGTCCAGGTTCATACAGGGAAATAGTCCAGGTTCACACAGTGAAACAGTCCAGGTTCACACAGTGAAACAGTCCAGGTTCATACAGTGAAACAGTCCAGGTTTATACAGTGAAACAGTCCAGGTTCATACAGTGAAACAGTCCAGGTTCACACAGTGAAACAGTCCAGGTTCACACAGTGAAACAGTCCAGGTTCATACAGAGAAACAGTCCAGGTTTATACAGAGAAACAGTCCAGGTTTATACAGTGAAACAGTCCAGGTTTATACAGTGAAACAGTCCAGGTTCACACAGTGAAACAGTCCAGGTTTATACAGTGAAACAGTCCAGGTTCATACAGAGAAACAGTCCAGGTTCATACAGAGAAACAGTCCAGGTTCATACAGAGAAACAGTCCAGGTTTATACGGTGAAAGGCTGAAGGTTATGATGAAGTGTGATGAGAGGCGGGTCTTATGAAGTCAGAGATGATGTCATGGTTCCTTAGAAACAGATCAAGTTAAACTGATCCAGGATTTATTCCTCCTCTGACTACATTTGTCCTGCAGCGCCGGTCTGGAAGACATTAGTGCAGGAATCTCCGGCAGAACCCTGTGATTCAGAGCAGAACCACGTTCAGTCATGGGACGGAACCGGCAGGAGGATCACTCATGTTTAAAACTCTGTGTTTGTCTCCTGCAGGATGGAGGAGGTGTCACAAGAGGAGAAACTCCAGGCCATCGCTGTGAGTCCACACACAAACACACACACACAAACACACACATAAACACACACACACACAAACACACACACACAAACACACACATAAACACACACACCCATACGCACACACATACACACACACACATACAAAACACAAGCATACACACACAAACACACACATTAATAAACACACACTTACACACATACACACACACACAAACACACATACACACACACACAAACACACACATAAACACACACAAACACACACACACATAAACACACACACCCATACGCACACACACACATACAAAACACAAGCATACACACACAAACACACACACCCATACACACACATACACACACACCCACACACTGACACACACACACACACACACACAAACACTGACACACACACACACACACACACACACACACACTAACACTGACACACACACACACACAGAGTGCATCTCAGAGTAACGAGCAGAACCAATGGCGCCGCCGTCAGAATCGACCGCCGGCCTTTTAGCTTCTTCTCCTCGGCCCATTAGAGGAATCAGAGATCTGATGAAGCTCCGCCTCCTTCAGCCTGCAGGAAAAAACGGCGTCCAGCTCTCTCGGGATCGCCCAGGATCTTCATCTTCATCCTCATCGATCCAACAACAAGCTGGACTCATTAACATAAAGACTGTTTAACCGATTTAGCAATAAAACATTTATTATCATTATGAGAATTATTGTTATTACTTTTTATCATTTTATTATTACTAACATTAATGTAAATCATAGTTAATAGAATAAATACTTTTATATATAAATATATATATATATATTATAAAATATTTTAAAACAGAACCCTATTTTTATTATTATAATTTATCAATATCTTAAATTATAGTAAATAAAACAAACGCATTAAACTATTACATATACATTATTTTATATATTATACTTATTATTTATTCATATTACTCATTGTATTTCATTATAATAAATATTTATCATATTATTGTTTTTATTAATTAATAGCTGGTTATTTATTTCAATCAAGTCATAAAATCTTTCATGTGTTTTTTTTCTCGTTTTTTTCATGAACACACCGTTCAATCAGGACGAGGAAGAGTTTTCGGGCTGGACGTCATCAAACATTTTTTTCCTGATGTTAGTTGACATATGTAATAAAATAAATAAATAGATAAATAAATAGGTAAATAAATAAACCTTTGATCTATTAACCGCCGTCTCTCGCCCAGATTCCTGAGCAGGTTTCTGCTTGATGTCCATCGGCAGCATTAAATCGGCGGCGGGACCGTTAGCGGCGTGAATATCGATCTTTAGAAACACACATGAGTGTTAGCGCTAAAGGCTAATACCGTTACGCTATTAAAGGAACAGTTCGCCCAAACATTAAGGGGTCACACGTTCTCTCCTCGCCGCTGCTGCTGGAGAGTCCATGAAGATACAGAGAGTGGTTCTTCTTCGGTGCTGAGACCCAAGCAGGAAGTGGGGAATTAGTCAAATCGGGCGTTCCAGGGTGGAGGCGGTGGGAAGGGTGGAGGGGGACTAACTCCTATAGAATCCAGATGAGTCCAATGTGACAGAAGTTCATGTTTAATACAGTATCTGTGGGACAGAACCAGGAGGATTCTCCCATTTGGACCAGCTGGATAAACAATAGACCCAAACTGTGGTAAAAAACTGGATTTTGGCTGTAAACTACCTTTTGTGTCCACTAGAGGGAGCAACAACCTACAACCTCTGGCAGTGACGTTCATTTTATCGGACAATAAGTTGATGAACTGCTCCTTTAAAGGTGTGAGACTGGTGTCGGTGCGTCGGGACGGGTTCAAGGACCCAGTTATGAGATTTGGGTTTTTGGGTATCGGTCCATGATGATGTGTTTGTGTTACAGGAGAAGAGGAAGAAGCAGACGGAGATCGAGAACAAGAGGAGGCAACTGGATGACGACCGACGGCAACTCCAGCATCTCAAGGTACACACACTCATATACACACACACACACACACACACTCATATACACACACACACACTCATATACACACACACACACACTCATATACACACACACACACACACACTCATATACACACACATTATTACACACATACACACTCATATTTAACACACACACTCATATACACACACTCATATACATGCACACACATACACACACATTATTACCCACACACACACACTCATATACACACACACACACACACACACACTCATATACACACACTCATATACACACACACACACACACTCATATACACACACACACACTCATATACACACACACACACACTCATATACACACACACACACACTCATATACACACACACACACACACTCATATACACACACACTTGTATATACACACATTATTACACACATACACACTCATATTTAACACACACACTCATATACACACACTCATATACATGCACACACATACACACACATTATTACACACACACACACACACTCATATTTGAGTATATTTCCAGTCCTGTTTTATATTTGTATCTTCACCTGTGTGAGCAGGAACTCTGAAGTGGTGAACAGGTACTTCCTGTTTGACTGGGGTATAAATATGAGGTGACACAGGCCTGATTCTCTCTGAGGATCTTCACGATGATGAAGACCAGAGAACACAGCAATGAGGAGCAAAGAAAAGTTGTAGAGCTGCACAAATCTGACAATGGAGACAAGAACATCTCTGAAATTGTCAGTTTCAACAGTTAGATCGACAATGAAGATGTTTAAAAATGAGCCTGGAAGAGGACATGTCTGCAAACTGACCCCTCACACTGGAGGAGGAGGATTTGGAGGAGACGCTGGCAGACAGAGCGGCGCTCAGGTTTTGGTTTTCAGACTTCAGTTCAGCACGGAGATCCTCCCTGACCGGCGAGAGAATCTTTTTGATAACGCCGTCAGCTCCTCCACCCGCTGTTTACAAACACACACTCCTTAAAAACACACTCCTTAAAAACACACTCCCTAAAAACACACTCCTATCAGCAGCAACGCTCGGGTCAGCGCCGGACAGTCCAGAGGGTCACAGATACGAGACCTGAGCCGTCCTGTTGGCCTTGCCTGCTCCCACTTTTTCTATTTTCAGAGCAAGCCTTTGTGTGTGTGTGTGTGTGTGTGTGTGTGTGTGTGTGTATATGAGTGTGTGTGTGTGTGTGTGTGTGTGTGTGAGCCCACTGCTTCATAAAGAACACTGAAGCCTCAGACAATGCAGAGGACTTTGGCAGAGGAAACAGATTTTTGTCCCACTCCCAGCAACAGGAAAGCGCTCTGACACCCACCGCACCCCGCTTTCGTCTCTGTCTCACACACACACACACACACACACACATACACACACACACACACACACACACACACACACACCCAAACACACACACACACACACCGCGAGGGGAAGTGTAATCACGAATAGAAAGCAAACCCCAGCAACTAAGACTAACTCCAGAGGCAGCGCTCATGTGGAAAATCCAATAAATGTCCTTGTTTTCCCACCACATTTTTATAAGTGTACCTGCAGCACCAGGTAACTACGTTAATAACACACTCACACACAGACACACACACACACACACACACACACACACACACGGGGGTGAAAAAGCATCATCAGCAGCTCCTTTATTCAAAAATGTCAAATGATGTAAAAACCCGTGAAATTTATTTTACCCTATTTTGATTGGCTTGAAGACTGGGTCAGAACATCTCCAGAACTTCAGGTCTTGTTGGGTTTTCTTGGTCTGCAGTGGTTAGAACCTACAGAAGTGGTCTAAGGAAGGCCCACCTCTATCTTTACGATGGTGGTGGGCAGTGAAGTTGAAGATCTGCTGCCAGAGGGGGATCGTATGAGGCAGGTGGTTATAATGTAATGGCTGACTGGTGTGTGTTTTAAAACACGGACTGGTTGAACTTTAATTGATGCGTCACGTTTGTTTTGGGAGCGTTCCTTCTGCACACAAACAAACACTGAGGTGATGCATGTTGTTATGGAAGCATGTTTGTTGTTCCTCAGTTTCCACGGCGACCAGCTGAAAAACTTAAAACTGTTCAGTATCTCTTCACAACCCTTCGTGGGTCACATGTGACCCGGAGGGAAACTTGTCCAAAGTCATCATGGGAATTTATTCTTTTTATGGAATTTTGTTTTTCAAAACAAAGACGACTAGAAACGTAAAAGTTCTTAACTGTATAAACCTGGACTGTTTCACCGTGTGAACCTGGACTGTTTCTCTGTATGAACCTGGACTGTTTCACTGTATGAACCTGGACTGTTTCACCGTGTGAACCTGGACTGTTTCTCTGTATGAACCTGGACTGTTTCTCTGTATGAACCTGGACTCATTCATGAATCTGGACTCTTACACGGCGAGAAAAAGCCAAAGTTCTTGCGGCAGAAGGAAAGATTCTTCCTGACAGCTGCTCACTACGTTTGGAGGAAGAAGGTTTCCGCCCTTTGTCCGTTACGATTACAGCTTTTACTCGGCAGAACAATGGAGAGAGCTTCATGAGCGATAGTGTGTGTGTGTGTGTGTGTGTGTGTGTGTGTGTGTGTGTGTGTGTGTGTGTGTGTGTGTGTGTGTGTGTGTGTGTTAGTGAGAGAGAGCGGGTATGTTAAGTGATGTCAGGCGTAGGGTGTGGCGGTGAGCAGCAACATTGAGAGCGTAGAGTGGGAGTCCGTGTGTGTGTGTGTGTGTGTGTGTGTGTGTGTGTGTGTGTGTGTGTGTGTGTGTATGGGGGGGCCCTGCGGGGCTGAGGAGGGTTGAATTACATCATGTGAGCGGAGAGCAGAAAGTAAGAGGGACAGATGAAAACAGATTGTCTGGATGCATCCTGGCGTTTACGGCCTCATCACAGAGTTCATGACCTCTGTGATGGATGGCGGCGAGAAGAAGGGGGCGGGGCTCCGCTCCGCTCTCAGGAGCTTTTCATCTTGCATCACCGGAGAAGAATTCTCAAGGAGCTCAGGTCCAGATTTTCAGTCCGACTGGTGAGAAGGTTGTGAGCTCGCTCCCACCGCCGCCAGCTGCACACACTGTTCTCCTTCACCGCCGCGCTCGCCAAGTTATTCGCTCCGATAGGAGCTTATCAGCAGGAGGGAGTCAGGAGGAGGAGGAGCCGTCTGAAACACATAAACTCACTCAGAGGGAGAACAATGGAGACGGGCGGCTGTATTTCATTCTTACGGGAGGATTGAAGGTTTCCGTTGGGCCGTGAATCTTATTGACAGTAATTATGAGGAGACGCAGGATGTGATGTCATAGCGTAGTATGAGGCCGGCGGTAGAGGCGAAGCTCCCACTGCTCGCCAACCTTGCTTTCTTCCCGACCAATCGTCCGCCTGCATTTGGTGTTTTCAGCACTAGGTTTGAGTAATAATTCACTCAACGGATCTCAGAACATTCTCCCCGAAGAAACAAACAAACAACGTCAATTTAATCGATGACCTCGATCTGTAACCATGACAGCGTGACAAACATCAGGTTCTACAGGGAAGGACTTTTTGAGTTCACCCGCAACAGCTGCTAACTGCTATTAGCTGCTAATTACATCTGTCTGTCATTACCTGCTGTTAATAGCTGCTAGTCAGTTATTAGCTGCTAGCTCTTATAAGCTGCTAACCTTTAGTAGCTACTAACTCTTATTTGCTATTGTTATTAGCTGCTGGCTCTTATTAATTGCTAACTGCTATTAGCTTCTAACTCTTATTAGCTACTAACCTTTATTAGCTGCTAGCTCTTACTAGCTGCTTACTCTTATTAATTGCTGACCGTTATCAGGTGCTAGCTCTTACAAGCTGCTGACTGTCATTAGCTGCTAACTGCTATTAGCTGCTAACTCTTATAAGCTGCTACGCTGCCAACCTTTATAGCTGCTAGCTCTTACTAGCTGCTAACTCTTACTAGTTGCTGTCCGTCATCACCTGCTGTCAATAGCTGCTAGTCAGTTATTAGCTGCTAGCTCTTATTAGCTCTTACAAACGCCCGTCTCACATCTGTTACTACCTCGACTGCCGTATTGGAGGTGGAACAACTCGGACCCCCATTATGCCTCCCCTGCGTTCGTACAGAACAGAGTCTTACCGAGTCTTACCCGGTCTTCAGGAGGCCCGGGTCTAGAGATCTGATGGTAGAACAAAAGCATGAGTCAAATTCTGCTGATGATCCAAAGTCCTCCGGACCAGACCCTGACCCCCTTCTCTCTCCGTGTTCATTCTCCCGCTGTTTCTCCCGGCAGTCGAAGGCGCTGAGGGAGCGCTGGTTGTTGGATGGCGCTCCTGCGGAGGAGGAGACTCAGAGGCGTCTGCAGGAGGATGAGGTGAAGACCAAACTCCTGGAGCAGGTCATCCTCAGGTCAGCATGAACAAACAAACTCCAGAGGACAGAGTGATCGGTGTGAGATGTGTTACAGTGAGAACGTAGGAGTGTCCTCTCACTCCGGAGGTCCTGAGGGGGGGAGGAGCGGGGGGGTCTTTTATCTTCACAGGAATTCCAGGGAGAACATTAGGATGTAAAAAATCTGATGGGATTTCTTTAGACTTTATTTTCTCAGCACCGATACGAAACACGAAAAGGAGATCAGAGATAAAAGTATGAGTGAGGAAGTAAAGTCTGTAAAAGGTTCTATAAGAACCGGCCTCCAGAACAGAACCAGAACAGAACCACTTCAATAAGAGCGACGCAAACCGCTAAGATTAAAATAACAAAATCTACGATAAATTCAATCAACATTATTTCCCAAATCATTTCTGCAGAAATTATCGTAGTAGTACGTGATTTACACGGAAAAATACTTTTACAGTTTGTTTTTTCACAGTAAAATGTTGTTTTTCACAGTAAAAGTTTGTTTTTTCACAGTAAAAGTTTGTTTTTCACATTAAAAGTTTGTATTTTAACGGTAAAAGTTTGTTTTTTCACAGCAAAATCTTGTTTTTTCACAGTAAAACTTTTTTTTTTCACAGTAAAAGTTTGTATTTTAACAGTAAAAGTTTGTTTTTTCAAAGTAAAATCTTGTTTTTTCATAGTAAAAGTTTATTTTTCACAGTAAAAGTTTATTTTTCACAGTAAAATGTTCTTTCTTCACCGTAAAAGTTTCTAACAAATTTCTAACCTTAAATAATTCAGTCATTTATTTTAGAAAATTCCACATTATCCACTACAATAATACTTTTTGGAATTTTAAGGTCTTTTACTTTCCACGGATGATTTTACAGTGTACGGTAAAAAGTGTGACGTTATATATATATATATATAGAAATGTCTTTTCTAGTCATTTACCGTTATTTCTTTTACGTGGTGGCTGTATTTTTCTTTTAAAGGGTTAAATTCTGGCGACCACAGCCGCCGATAACTTACCGTAAATTATACAGATTTTTCTTTATGGTAAAAAAACAAAAACTGCAGACACACATGAGTTAAAATAATAATATTAATAATAATAAACATGACTGAATGGGATCAGAAGTTTTCGAGAGCCTTTACTTATACACAGATAAAGACGTTTTAACAAGTTTTCATTCCATAAAACTAGAGAGCACTCAGAGAACCCAAACCTCCACTAAGGCACAACAGTAGGTAGACTTTATTGGGATCAGAATCTATTATTTGACTTCATGTAGGATCATCTTCTACTTACTGGACCGGTCCAAATCATGAAAAAAATCCAGTTTTAGCTATAAAACTATAATATGGTGTAAGAAAATATGAATGTTCCTGCAAACGACATGAAATCTTTTCAAACTCCATTGGTTTGTAGGAACACAAGTACACAGTTAGATATCCTGGTCCAGGAACGGACCTTCTGACACCCGCTTGTTCCCCCGGAGGGTTCTGGGGGTCTGGAACTGATCACATACTTAGCGTTTGGATCTCAGCCTAATCTCCTCGTCTGTGTTTCTAAACCAGGCTGGAACAGGAAATAGAAGAGCTGGAGACCGGCGTGCCAGCCGACAAGGGCGTGGCCAAAGAAAACGTGGGTAAGTCCAGTAACCACGGCAACAGATGGTGACACAGGACGCCATGGCAACGCAGCCCGGACACCTGTGTCAGAGCGGGATAATAATAGCCTCCTCATTCGGTCTATCCAACTCTTCCTTCTCCGCCTTGAGGTGATAAAAAGAAGATCTCCGTCTTCCTCTGAGTCTGTCCTCACATCTCTGTGATCCTCTGCCGCCCCCCCTTCAGGTGAGAACGGCACGGTGCGCACGCCCAAGAAGGAGGTGACCGGGATCGAAGCCAAGCTGCTGGGTCCCGATCCGGAGCAGGCCAGTGCCGACAACCCCGTCACCCTGGTGTTCATGGGCTACAAGACGCTGGAGGAGGAGCAGGAGAGCCGCACGGCCGCGGGGATGGAAGGCGTGGACGGCAGCGTGAAGGCCGAGTTCGTGGTCATCGAGGACGGGGAGGGGAAAGCCGGTGGGGAGGCGGCCACGCCGGAGCAGGCCCCGCCCAACGGGAGCATGGCGGAGAAGGAGAACGGAGGAGGCGGAGAGGAAGCGGCGAAGGAGAAGAAACAGAGCTGCAAATGCTGCACGGTCATGTGAGCTGTGTGTGTGTGTGTGTGTGTGTGTGTGTGTGTGTGTGTGTGTGTGTGTTCCACAGACAACTAGAGCTCCGGCTCAGACTCATACCCCCCCCCCCTCCTCCTCTCTGATACGTGTTTGACTTTTCGTGTTTCTATTCTATTGATATTTTTCTATTTTTCTGTCTTGACATTTATATTGTATTCAGTATCTTCATTATTATGGGATGGTGTACTGTAAGTTCTTTGTTATTATTGTTGTGTGGGGGGAAAAAAACAAAACTATTAGCTCTCTGGGGCACATCTGGAAAAATAAAGTCCGTTAACTGACGGACAAACAAACGTAAATCTATCTGCGTGTATTTCTGTCTGGGCCTATCGGTTGATTTCATACTGCAATATTGTCTAAGATATTATTTGAAATAGTATTTTAATATATTGATATGAAATTATGTTTTCTACAATGTATTTATTGTTTCGGGCTTCTTTAGAAACATCTTCATTTACTGCATGTTAAAGCTTGTAATCATAATTACTGTGTGTGCTAATAGCAAAGAGGCTAACAGGCACTAGCTTCACCTAGATGTTGTCCCGTGGTTGACCCCGCCTCCTGACGCCACCTCACATAGAGCCACCTGAGGGGAAACGCAAAATACGAGTTCTAAACCGATGTCATGTTTTCATTTTCTCCTGCTTATCTGGGGGGGGGGGGGGCCCTCGGCATAGTGTGCTACTGGTGAGACCTAGGAGCCAACTTCCTGCTTCTGAAGAGGGTCTACTGAGGCAAAGCGGTTGAACAGGGCTGGTAGTGATCAGGTCTTGGTTGGTTTAGTCCAGCTGGAACTGGTTCATACTGCGGTTTGGATTGAAGTGGGCGGGGCCTTTTTCCACACAGACCCGGTTTAAGGGTCACTTATATAAAGGATCATTCTAAACTTGTATTTTTGTTTACTCAGGGTTGATTTCTGTCAAATCTAGTTTGAAGATCAGTCTTACGTCAGGTACTCACCGAGGTAGAAGAAACCAGGGGGGGGTCCAATACTTTTTCACAGCACATACCACACCCAAAATCACACCTTTTGTATTTTGGAGCGAAGACGCTCTCACTTTGCGACGGTGGCGAATCGCCTGATGAGACGATAATTCCGACGACGTAAATCTTCGGAGGGTAGCACTGCATGCAGCCTTGCAACTGTCCCGTCACTGGGGGGGAGGGGGGGTCTTTTTGCGCTCGTGTTCACATGAATGTAAATCCTTGGCTTAAATTGGGATTTGTTTTGTCTCTATGAACCAAATAAAATCTGATTATACTGTATTCATCATCTCTGCCGGTGAGGTTGTTTTCATCGAAGGTCATCTAGGGGTCGTACACAATCTTTTTGCTCCATGTACAGTTTTGCGATCAAATAAAACGGCGCGTTTTGTACATTATTGTATATTTTCGTCGCAGTATATCGGCAATTTGGCAATCCATGGTCGTTCGATATGGGCCTGCTACTTCATGCTAGGACTGGATCAGCCATAACATAATAACCGCCAGTTGAAGTGAATAAAAGCTTTGAATATCTGGTTGATGTGTTTGGCAGCAGGAAACACATCTACAGAACTGCAGGTCTATGGAAGAACCACCAGGGTCATGAGGGTCGTGGGGAGTGAAGGCTAGCCGTTGCTGTCTGATCCCACAGAAGATCTACTGTAGCACAAACTGCTGAAAAGATTAATGCTGGTTCTGATAGATGAGTCGCCAGAACGACCTGGTGACCAGGTGACCAGTGACCTCACAGGGGACGACATAAGGCAGGTGGTTTTAATGTTATGGCTGATCGGTGTATAACCAGCTTTAACTCACATGGATGTTTCCAGGAAGTAAAGACGTGATCTGGCTAAGGCTAAAGTGAAAAATGTATGAACACGTCACTCGGTCGTCCAAACAATCCAAACGGTCTTAATTCTCATTCATCCTCCGTCTGCGTACGAAATTAAATCACGATCAAACGTAACCGTCGGCACCCACAGACCTCACCGCGAAACATCCAAAGGTGCTGGGAAAGGGTCCAAAGTTTGGACGACAAGAAACATGGCGACAGTAGAGAAGGTTGCGATGATGTAGCTAGTCAACAAAAAGCCGTAAAACCGCGGGCACTTAAATTAGGGCGACACTGCCCCCTGTGGTTTCCACCGGTACTGCTTCAAACAAACCCACGTTTGCAGCATGGCTTTAGACCCGGTTTGTTGTCGGTCAGCGGTTCCATCACTTCCAAATTCAGCCACATTCCTGACCCCAGCTCGTTTTAAGACTAAGACTTTGATTTTTATAAAAGCATGTTTCGTATAAAAAACCTTTTGTTGGCCTTGTGTTCACTTGACAAATGGCATTTTGTGAGCCTGCAAACAAAATCTGTAAAAGCTTCCAGAGTCTCTTCAACACCATCATGACCCAATGAGCAAAAAAATCTGTCGACGCGTTTCACAGCAAAAGGTCGAAGTTTTTGGGCTTTTTATAGTCCCAAACCAATTCCTCTTCCTCTTTCGGCTGTTCCCTTTCTGAGTCGCCGCATCCGATCATCTGTTTCCATCCTTTGTTACCGCTGGTAACCTTCTGGCTAACGGTATCAGCGATGCTACTTGTTAGCCTGAGCACCGATTCGGAAGAAAAACAACGATTCGGTTTGGAAATTGGTTTTCCGCATACAGATTTAGCCTAAGTTTTTACCCAGGATGCCCTTCCTGATGCAACCCTCCCCATTTATCCAGGCTTGGGACTGGCACAAGAAGTAAACCCATCTGTAACTGGATGTTTCCTGGAAGTAAAGACACGTGATCTGGCTAAGGCTAAAGTGAACGCGTCGACAGATTTATAACCGCATTGGTTTTTTGCGGTTCGGCTCCATTGAACCACAACTTGATAGAAACGGAACTGAGATTTTTTTCTATCAGAACTGTTGTCTGTCAAACAGAACCTTAATTTAATTTCCCACATCTTATTTGATTCTCAGTCCGTTGATGACGGGGGTACTAGCTGAAAGATTTCTCCAGGTAGTACCCCGCCCATTGTCAGCTGGAATAGGCTCCTGCCCTCTACAACCCTGCAAAAGGAGAAGCATTTATAGAAGTTGATGGATGTATCCGCATATATATATATATATATATATATATTCTAAGTCTTTAACCATTTTAAACTGTGCAGGTTGCTGACAAGACAAACACAAATACATCGTTAGCAAAAGGTTATCTGCAACTTACCTCCACCCACCGAGGCTCTGTCTTACATCACCGGTGAGGGGAGTCGTGGGAATCTACTTCCCCCTCGCAAAAACACAATCCTGCAACTCTGTTACGCCTGTTGGCCGCCACAGAACCGGTCCCTGTCCACGTTCCACAGCGAGGTTAGCCGGCGATGGGAGTCGTACACTTCTGCGTCTATGGGGGGCAGAATACTGTGTTGGATGTGTATATTTTATTTAAATGACTACATCTGGGTATTGTTGGGGCCTTTTGTCTGTTGCCATTTTCAGGCCGGGGGTTTTTCTGCTCCTGGTCAGGACAACCCACTGGAAACACTGCCTTCTACTCTGGAGGGTCATCAAACCACTGGAAATAAAAATAGGTCAAATATTTGACATGTGGGAGGCCTGTGTGTGTTCATAGAAGCTTTTGCTGGATGTTCATCTATTCTGTGATCGTCTCTATGTTTAATCTTGAATAAAACTACGGTTTGTTTACCAAATAAATGTCTTTTGAATTAAACCTTGGCATGGATAACGATGAAGATATAGATTCCTACTGGGTATTTAACATGATGTCAGCAGGCTGGCATACAGTGTAGTACCCTAAACACAACACTAGAGGGATAACACCCTGCGACCCCCTCCTTCCACTCCCACCCAGGACTTTCTCAGGGAATTCAACTCAGGTGACTGATGCAGCCTCTCCAGAGTCTTCCTGGACTTTTTCTGGAACCAAGTGGCTACTTTAGCCATTAGCTACTTTAGCCATGATAGCCGACCGGGAACATTCCAGGACTTCACCAGGAACCAAGACGCCGTTAGCTACGGTACCAACGATATTCCTAGAGTTTGGTGTTTATCCCCACTGTGTCTGTAAGGCTGGGGTCTTTTACAGCGTCAGGTTTGGGTCATATTGGGCAAATTCCCAAATTCAAAACTCACCTGGTTGCCACGGTTGATTTGTGTCTCCTCAGACTTGTAGATGTCCTCCCTCTTCAGGCGTCTCTCCTCCACTTTTCTGTCTGTTTTCTGCTGCTACTCCTTTAAAACCCGACATTTCAAAAGCTCCTGTAAGTCAGAGAGTCTCCCTCCTAAACTTCTCCTGCTCAGACGTCTCCTTACGGCTCCTTACTTTCTTGAAAAGTTCCATTAGGTGGTTCTAATCCCTCTGGATTGACAGCCGGTTGGTTCCTCCTCCAGAGCCTCACGGTTGAGGTTTGTCTCCTCTAGAAACACTCTGCCTGTCAGAGAGTTAGTCGAGATTAGATTTTCTTGTTTCCTTATGACATTCAGTTTAAGAGTATTTGCAGGCAAATATTATATATATTTAAAAACCGTTATGATTTAAGACATTTAGCTTTAGTGATAACAGTTCCGAGACAATATGTCTACAGTTGACAAGCGTAACAAATCCTCAGGAAAGCACAAAAACTCCTTTTGGATTGGACCATTCATCAATTTTATTCCGATTGTCCAGCCTCAGGTTTTGGTGGTAGCCGGCAAAGCAACACTGTCCTCCTCCCCCTCAAGATATCTTGAGGAGTTCTCAGGCCAGATAAGATAGTTAACCATTCCAGTGAATCTCTGCTCTACTCTGGGGTCTCCTCCCAGTTGCCCTCAAAATGTCCAAAGAAAAGTGACCTGGAATCATCCTAGTCGGAAAATCGAACCACCTCAAGCGGCTTTCTTTCAAAACAAAAGAGGAGCGGCTCTACTCTGAGTTTACTCTTGATGTCTGAGTTCTTGACCCTATCTCTAAGGGTCAAGAACTCAGACCCTTAGGGTCTCTAATGAGAAATTTGATTTACTCGTAGAGAACTTTGCCTTCACCGTGACGGACTAGTACATCGTTCTTCCTACTGATGCTGGAGATAACCACCTGTCCATCTTAGTCTATCTTCCTATCACTTGTGATCAAGAGCCCTCAACTGACCCCCAAAACTCCCTTGTTTGAGGCAAAAACTGACCCCCCCAACCTGAAAGGGGGCAATCCTCCGTATTCCGGCAGAGAACCTGCCGTCAGTTTTGGAAGTTTGGACTCTCATGCTTTTGTACACAACTACAAAACGCACCAGTGCTGAAGAAATTCATAGTTTGATGAAACAAACACAACCACATCATCTGCAAACAGAACAGATGCGATTCCAAGCTCCCCAAACCAGGTAAAGTAGGGTACCCGACATTTCAAGTTGACAAATGAAGGTCGCTTCATCGTCGTCGAAACTCAGATGGATGGACGAACACTCTTTACCTTTAATGTCTTCTACACTTTTAGAATGATGTTTTCAATCTGATCATAATTGTTGTGAACCTCAAACCAAACATGTGACCTGAGGTTTTCTGAAAGAAGTTGTTAGAATGCAAAGTAATGGCTGAGGCATCTCACCTGGAGCTGGATGGTTTCCTCTGCGGAGCATTGGAGCTCCTTTTCGTTTGTGCTTTCTCAGACTTCATACTTCTTCTGTTGTTGTCTGTTGTCAACTACCTCCTCCTTCTCTCTGGTGTCCTTCTTCTTCTCCTCTTCTCCAAGAACTCATGCACTCCTGCCTGAATCTGTCGTCCTCCTCAGAAAGCTCAAGCCGAAACCTGTCATCCTCCTCAAAGAGCTCTTGCCTAAAGTTCTCCTCCGACTCAGAGAGCTCCTGCCTGGACGTCTCCTCCTGATCAGAGAGCTCCTGCCTGAACTTCTCCTCCTGCTCAGAGAACACCTGCCGGAACTTCTCCTCCTGCTCTGATAGCACCTTCCCCAGACTCTCTTCTCTTTCAAAAAGTTCCTGCAGGTGTTTCTCGTCTCTCTCGATTAGCTGTCGGATCTCTTTCTCCTCCAGAACGCCACATTTGAGGTTGCTCTCCTCCAGAGCGCTCTGTGGGTCAGACAGTTAGTTGAGGTTAGGTTTTCTAGGTCCTTTTTGACAATCAATTTAAGTGAAAACAGTTCTGAGACAATATATCTATAGTCCTTCCTCATCAAACTAATTGATTATTGCTTTTGATGATCGAGAGCACCTGAAACCCCTTTGTTTGAGGCAGCAACTGACCCCCAACCCAAAGGGGGCAATCCACCTTTTTCCGGCAGCGAACCGTCACTCAGCTTTGAATGTACGGACTCTCGTGTCGCTCCTTAATGCTTTTTAAGATGATGGGCTGATGAAGACAGCAGAGGAAACATACTTCCAAACTCCCTACATCACATTCTGCCTCCTGATATTCTATCCATGAATGTCAAGAACAGAATCAGAGAAAGGGGACACCCGGGTGAAGTCCAAAACCAACAGAAAACCTGTCTGAACTTTATGCCAAGGATGCAGCCACAACTCTTATTAGAGTACTGGACTGTGTCCTGTACTCATTACCCCTACAGGACTCCTCGGGGAAAATGGTCATGGGTCTTTTGTAAATCCACAAAAGGCATGAAGCATCCAAGGGTGAAAAGTTTGTCCACTCTTATCACAGCCAGGACAGAATCCTGAGTTCCAATGGTCGGTCGGCGGGGGGATTCAAGAATCCTCTAGAATGTTTCCCAGAAGGGCTAAGAGGCTTGATTCCCCTATGGTCCAATGGTTGGAGTGAACCTCCGGTCCTACATTTGAAAATATAGATCCTCCACCCAAGTGTACCAGTCCAAAGGTAATGTCCAGTTCACCATGTAACAGTGGACATGTGCCAACTATGTCCAAAGCCTTCAGGGTCTCACTGTGTCTTATCCACACCCAGCACCTTGGTACCGGGAGCTCCTTGTCTACCTCGGTGACCTCAGCCAGGGAAATGGACGAGCCTTCCTCAGGTCTTCAGACTCTGCCTGCACTATAGAAGACATGGTAACCAGGTTGAGGAGCTCCTCAAAGGCCCATTCTAGGTGATCTAAGACACTAGATCACCTAGATCAAGCACCATGAAACGTGTTGCAGACATGAAATCCTGAATAAAGTCTAGAACTTTAAACATCTTGTGCTGTATGGAGCAACATTTAGTTTAAGGATAATTTCATTCTGATTCCCAAAGAGTCAAGTTCAAACTGCTCCTCTGATCTTCTGAGGTCTTCTGAAACAAGTTGATAGAATGGAAAATAAAAGCTGATGCATCTTACCTGGAGCTGGAAGTTTTCTTCTGAGAGGCACCTGAGTTCCTCGGTCATTTGGACCTCCCCGGACCTAAACATCTTTTCTCGAATGAAGATGATTTCCTTCAGGTCTTCAATGTTCTTCTGACAATGTTTTGCTGTTGTCTCCCAATATTCACACACCTGTGAAAGATTCTGTAAGTTCTCCTCCTTCTCCATGAGAAGCTTTTCCAGTCTCTGGAGGTCTTCTCTCTGAAAGACTGCATTGAACTTCTGTTGCTCAGAGAGCTCCTGCCTGAACTTCCCTTCCTGTTCAGACAGCTCCTGCTTTAACCTCTCCTCCTGCTCAGAGAGCTCCTGCCTGAACTCCACCTCCTTCTCAGAGAGCTCCTGCCTGAACTTCCCTTCCTGCTTAGACAGCTCTTGCCTCAACTTCTCCACCTGCTCAGAGAACCCCTGCCTGAACCCATTCTCCTGGTCAGACAGCTCCTGCCTGAACTTCTCCACCTGCTCAGAAAGCTTAATCCTGAACTTCTCTTCCTGCTCAAAGAGATCCTGCCTGAACCTTTCTTCCTGGTTAGAAGACCTCTTCCTGAAATTATCTTCCTTCTTACAGAGCTCCGTCCTGAACTTCTCCTCCTCCACAAAGCGCTCCTGCCTGAACCTGTCTTTCTGCTCACGGAGCTTCAAACTAAACTTCTCGTCCTGCTCAGAGAACTCCTGCCTGAACCTCTCTTCTTGCTTAGAAGACCTCCTCCTGAAGGTCTCCACCTTCTTAGAGAGCTCCTGTCTGACCTTGTCCTCCTGCTCAGAGAGCTCCTGCCTGAACCTGTCCTCCTGCTCAGAGAGCTCCTGCCTGAACTTGTCCTCCTGTTCAGCGAGCTCCTGCTTGAGCTTCTCCTCCTGGTCATAGAGCTCCTTCCTCCGACTTTCTTCTTTCTCAAAAAGTTCCTTCAGGCGGTGCTCGTCTCTCTCGATTAGCTGCCGGCTGTGTTTCTCCTCCAGAGCGTCACGTTTGAGGTTGCTCTCCTCCAGAGCGCTCTGTGTGTCAGAGAGTTAATGAGGTTAGTTTTTCTTCTTTCCTTCAGACATTCAGTTTGGGTGAAAACATTCCCAGACAATATATCTAAAGTTATTCCTCACTGAGTTCCAAAAACATACATATTCTGTATCTTGTGGAGAAACTAATGTCAATAAAGTTGGACCAGACAAACTTTAGGCTAGGAAAGTTGTGGAATTCACAAAAACCCTTTTGGATTGGACCATCCATCCTTTCTCCACTGCTAGTCTGGGGTCTGATTCCGCTGGTAGATCACGATTATATGACTCTCCAACTCATCCCGAGGAGATCTTTAGGAGCTCCCAGGCCGGGTGAGATATGTAATTGTTTCCGTGAACTGCGGGGTCCCCCTCCCAGTTAGTGATGGATGAAAAACCTCCAGAGGAAGGCTTTCTGGGAGAATGCTTGAACAACCTGGACCGGCTCCTTTCGACACAAAAGAGCATCAAGATCATCCAAGATTCCTCTTGATGTGTGAGCTCTTCACCTTATCTCGAAGGCTGGGCCCAACCCCCCCATGACCTCACCCAGAGCCCGTGACCACAGGTGAGGGTTGGAATGTAGATTTACTGGTAAATTGGGACCTTCGCCGCCATGACAGAGTGATACAGCATCATTACTACTGATGCCGGACCAAAACCACCGGTCCAATTTTCCTATCACTTGTGATGAAGAGCCCGGGGTTGAGGCAACAGCTTACCCCCAATCTGAAGGGGGCAACACAGCATTTTCTTGCAGAGAACCTGCCCTCAGTTTTGAATGTGCAGACTCTCACATCAGTTACCCCACGCTCAGATTCAAACAGCTCCAGAGCTGCAAAAGTTTACAGGCTGATGAAGAGGACACAACCACATCATCTGCAAACAGAATCAAACCATTTCAAAGCTCCTTAAATCGAATACCCTCTTCACGTTTACTCTTCTTTGGGTTTTTCTTTTGAGGGGTGTCCACAACGGATCCTCTCTATCCGTCTACCCCTGTCCTCTGCATCCTCCACTGTCACACCAACCAACTGCATGTTCTCCCTCGACACATTCAGAGACCTCTTCTTTGGTATTCCCCTTTTTCTCCTGCCTGCAGCTCCATCTCCAGCATTCCTTCTACCAGTAGATCCAACATCCCTCCTCCTCAAGTGTCCAAACCATCTCAATCTATCCCAGGTGATACATCTCTAAGACGTATCACCTGGGCCGACCCTCTGATGTCTCCTCTCTAAGCCTGTCCATCCTCCTTACTCCCAGAGAACATCTGAACATCTGAACTTGCCCCCTTCAGCCCTGTCTCCTGTCTCCTGTCTCCTGGTCAGTGCCACCGTCTCTAAGGCTTATGCGAAATACAAAAACGAGACAAGACAAACAAGGATAAAAAGACGAAAAGTAAAAGTAACGAAAAGACTGGCTCCAATGAGCAGGTATAGAGGTTTATGTTCCAAACACCCCCAGTCAGCCCAGAACCTAAAGAGTCCCAAGAACCTCAAATACCGGCTCAGCAGCCACTGGTGGCCCCAAACAGCACGAATGATCGAGTCGTAGTAGTTCAGGAGCAGGATCCCCATAAGTAGTAGACCCCCTAAGAGCCAAACAGCATCCAGATAGCCCCCAAACTCATGAGAACACCACAGGGGTCCAGGTACAACGGACAGGCCCAGAACCCAGGAATCTCCCTGACCATTACAGTCAGGGAAAACGGGTACACCACCAACCCACCGGGAGCTTACCGGGAGTTTCTCGTCTACTTCAGTGACTTCAGCTAGAGATATGGACCAGACTTTCCTCGAGTCTTCAGATTTTCTGCCTGCACTATAGAAGGACACGGTAACCAGGTTCAGGAGCTCCTCAAAGGCTTGTTCTAGGTGTTCTGACGCAGCACTAAGAAACGTATTGCAGTCATCAAATTCAGAATGAGTTCATATTTCTATAGAACAATCAACTTTATAACTTTAAACATCTTGGGTTTTTGATGGATTCAGCAGAATTTGGGTTGGGGGGTTAAAATCATTACTAGGGCTGCAGTATCAACCCCAAACAGTCAAGTTCAAACTGCTCCTCTGATCTATGATCTTCTAATGAGGCGTCTTACCTGGAGCTGGAAGTTTTCTACCGAGAGGAATCGGAGTTCCTCCGTCATTTTGACTTCCTCAGACCTCCAGATCTTTTCTTGGATGAAGATGATTTCCTTCAGCTCCTTGATGTCCTTCTCTGCATGTTCAGCTTCTCTCTCCCAGTATTCACACACCTCTGACAGATTCTTCTTGTCAGATCGTGTCGTCTGTAAGTTCTCCTCCTTCTCAGAGAGACAATTTTCCAGGCCCTGGTGGTCTCCTCTGCCTGAGACTGTATTGAACTTCTGCTGCTCAGAGAGCTCCTGCCTGAATTTGTCCTCCTTCTCATGTTTCTCCAAACTAAGCTTCTCCTCCTGCTTAGACAGCTCCTTCCTGTAATTGTCCTCTTGCTTAGAAAGCTCCTGCCTAAACATCTTCTCCTGGTCAAAGAGCTCCTGCCTCAACTTCTCCCTCTGCTCACCGAGCTCCACACTAAACTTCTCCTCCCGCCCAGAGCACTCCTGCCTGAACATCACTTCCTGTTTTGAAGACCTCCTACTGAAAGGCTCATCCTCCTTAGAGACCTCCACCCTGAAGGTCTTCTCCTGCTCAGAGAGCTCCTGCTTAAACTTGTGCTCCTGCTCAGAAAGTTCCTTCCTGAATATCTCCTCCTGTATGGACAGCTCCTGCCTAAACTTCATCTCCTGTTCAAAGAGCTCCTGCTTGAACTTGTCCTTCTGCTCACAGAGCTCCAAACTAAACTTCTCCTCCTGTTCAGAGAAGTCCTTCTTCGAAGAGCTCCTCCTGGGGGGCTCTTCCTCCTTAGAGACCGTCATCCTGAAGGTCTTCTCCTGCTCAGAGAGCTCCTTTCTGAACTTCTCCTCCTGCTTGGAAAGCTCCTGCCTAAACTTCTCCTCCTGATCAGAGAACTCCTGCTTGAGCCTCTCTTCCTGCTTAGAAGACCTCCTACTGAAGGTCTTCTCCTGCTCAGAGAGCTCCTGCCTGAACTTGTCCTCCTGCTCAGAGAGCTCCTGCCTGAACTTGTCCTCCTGCTCGGAGAGCTCCTTCGTCAGACTCTCCTCCCTCTCAAACAGTTCCTTCAGGTGGTTCTCGTCTCTCTCCATAAGCTGGTGGCGTCGTTTCTCCTCCAGAGCGTCGTGTTTGAGGCTGTTCTCCTCCAGAGCGTCACGTTTGAGGTTGTTCTCCTCCAGAGCGCTCTGTGTGTCAGAAAGCACAGAATGCCTTTTTTTAAATCATTTTAATCTTGATTTCGTTCTGATGTTTTGTGAACCCGACACCAAAAACGTCAATCTGCTCCTCTTAGCCGAGATCTTCTCCTGAGATAAGTTGTTGCAAAAGCAAAAAAAGAGCTGAGGCGTCTCACCTGGAGCTGGACGTTTCTCTCCGAGAGGCATTGGAGTTCCTTTTTCATTTGGACCTCCTCAGACCTCCACATCTTTTCTTGGATGAAGATGATTTCCCTCAGGTCTTTGATGTCCCTCAGCCCATGTTTTGCTGTCGTCTCCCAATATTCACACACGTCTGACAGATTCTTCAGGTCAAACCGTGAAATCTGTAGGCCCTCCTTCTCAGAGAGGATCTTTATCAGGCTCGGCAGGTCTTTCCCGTCAGAGAACTCCAGTTCCAGTGTCTTCTTGAAGCTCTCTCCTGTCTTCAAGAGCTGCTGCTGGTGGTCCTTTTCCCTCTCAGTCGGCAGTGTGTCCAGTTCCTCCTCCAGAGCCTCACATGTCAGGCTCTTCTCGTCTCCAGCTCCCTGGGTGCCATGCAGTAGACACAAAATGTTTCATTTAGCTTATTATATGTAATTAACAAGTAATTACCTACCCACTGCCAATGGTGGGTAAGAACCCCGACCAGAGAGGTGATGTTTTTACCTCTAGTCGTTTGTTTGTTTGTTTCTTAGCAGGATAATTGAAAAGCCAATGGACAAACTTACATGAACATTAACTCTGTATACCGTATAAAAGCACACTGCAGCAGTGACACCTTGTGGGGGAAAGTATGTCTTGAATAACATCAGTTTTGGCGTTATGAATTTCATCCAAACATCCTCGTCTGGTCAGAACAAAGAAACCTGGGATAAGTTTATCTTCGTTAGCCCAGAGGATTGAGGGAACGAGGCTGGCTGGACACAGCCTCTGGCAACCCGGAGGATTCAACTCGGCTCAGCGCCGCCAGCCTCCTTGTATCATCCAGAAGGATTTAGGGAAGGATGCCGGTGCCACAGACCCGGCTACCTGAGGATTCAACTCGGCTTGGCGCCTCGTATCCAGCGGTCGCTGAGCCGTGTTGAATCCTCCAGGCTGAATCCAGGTTGAATCCTCCGGGCAGACCTTTAGGTTTGGGTCACTTGTACTTGAGTATTACCATTCATACTACGTTATACTTCTACTTCAATCGATATTTTACTTCTTCCATTACATTTGTCTGACAGCTGAAGTTACTCGTTACTTTTCAGATTACTTTTTTGCATACCGTTTCTTGTATAATGAAAACCACGTATCACCAATGAACTGCATAAATTAGTATTACCTCAACTTTAACAGTAAAACTCTGGAGGGGCCGTGAATATTTGTAAAGTTTCGAATGTCAGTCTTTTACTTTCATGGTTGTATTAGTACTTTTCACTCAGGCGGGTAATCTGAGTACTTTATCCACCACTGCGTCATCAACCCATCCATTCATCCTTACTTTGCCCCTTTTGTTTACTTGTTTACTCATGTTGACTGAGATTATTGGTCTGTTTTAGTCAGTTACAGACGTGAACGCTGCTTCTCTCTGAAGACATCAGCGTTTTCTCAGTTCAACCGCTGAATCTGTGACCAAAAGTATCTTCCTCTTCATCGGGGTCTAAAAGCAGCCGACAGCCTCGACTCCTCCTCCTTAAATAGACGCTGGCGGTTGTTGGTACTTTGAAGACGTCTTTAAAGGGGGGCAAAGGTGGGACTGATGCGACCGCCGCCATCGTAGTGGACAAGCAAATGAGGAATAAAGGACTACAAAGTAAACAAAGCAAAAACAAACAAACAAACAAACAAACAAACAAACAAAGGAAGCCATGAAGGATCATAAACAGTTTGTTTTCCTGCCATCAAGCCAAAAAACCAAACCAAACGCTGTCTATCCCCCTTTTACTGATTCTTTCTACCTACCTTGCTACAAGGTAAAAGATAAAAGCATCAATAAAAAAAATAATTTGAATTATTATATGGAAATATGACCAAAAAGCAGGAATGTTAATTAAAAGTTTTAGGTTCACCTATAACAGAAGGTTACAGGTCATGTGACTCTAAGCAGAGGGGTTTTTCTGTGCTGTGGGCGGAGCCTAAAGCAGACCCAAAGGTTTCGGAGAGGTGGTTGTATTTGAGGTGGGCAGAAACTACTTTTTCCAGTACTTTGGAGAGGAAGGGGAGTTTGGAAATGGGCGATCACAGAGAGAGTTTAGCTAGTTTAAGTTATCTTAGTCCACCTGCAATTAAATGAATAAAACCTTTCAATATGTATTAAAGCAGGAATAGAGATAGAAACTTTATTAATCCACAAAAAAGGGAAATTTAGTCGTGACAGCAGCTCCAACAGAGAGACATACTATATAACAGTATAGATAATTATATATATATATATATAGTGTTTTTTATATATATATGATTATGACCAAAATCATAATCTTAACAAGGACAAAGCTCGATAATCACAACAGAAACAAAGTCGGTATAACAGATTCTTTTATTGAGAGGACATACAGACGCCATCACAGAATGATTCATGGATCATTTTTCAGATTTTATAACCATGTAGACCTTAGTATGAGGAAGAACTGGATTGATTTGGGGAACAATTGTATATTCTTTGAAGCTATGGGCCATAATTTTACAACCATTGGTCCAATTTAGTATTTTTATCCGTCATGTTTTAATTCAATAGTTCAGATTTTACTCACTGGATTTTTTTTATATATATTTTTTTTACACAAAAAAGTTTCCCGTTCAGAACTGAACAAAAATGATTTCATGGATCAATCAAAAATTTGAGGGAAAAGGTCGGTTGTATAATTCTGACACTAGAGGGAGCTTTATCTCCAAATGTTGTTTCTGCCATAATTACGCTAGCATTGCTAAAAAAAAGCCCGACTTTGGTGATCACATGATCCGACTCAACGAGCATATTTTACTCTAATTCTTCATGCTTTACTCTTTTTTTTCCCAGTAAATACAGTGGCTCTAGCCTCAAATTTAATCGGAGGAGTTCCATCAGGGGGGTTGGGGGACTTTTCGGGGATTTAATCCTTGCTGCCGGGGACAGCATTAGCTTAGCTTTAAAAATGCTAACATGATGGAAACAGTTTCATTACTTTTAAGACCAGTGTCGACTCAGGTCTGAATGCATCATCCAAACCTGATCTAGTTCAGAGACCAGATTTGACAACGGTTTGTGTCTGAAAACTAAAGTCAGAATCTGCATTGATATTCTGCTCCATGTTGTCCATCGTGGTCTGCAGGGTCTGCCTGTGGGGGGGGGGGGGAGACATTAAACCAAGTCTCACAGATGCAAACGTGACTAGATGAGAGGTTTAGGAGAATACTGTGATGGACTGCATCCAAACACTCACCTGGTCCGGATGTTGTTACGTCGTGAGTGAAGCTCCCTCCAAAGACGTGAGCGGACTCCTCTTCATCACTGGGGCGACTGAACACTATCATTTCTTTTGGGGGGGGCTGGTTTCCGGGGGAGCGATCCAACCCCATCTGCGCCAGCTTTCTCTTTCTTCCCTGAAAAAGAAAACAGAAACAACCAAAAGACACGATGAGTCCACCGGGGATAGTAAAACATTTAACTAGGATGTCAAAGTAAGTCAAGCAGGTAAGAGGGGAGGAAGGAAGGAAGGGAGGAAGGAGGAGGAGAGGAGGGTACAAAAGAGCAGCAAAGCAGGCAGATAGGATTGGAAAGGCGTGGGAAGAGAGGATAGATGAAATCAAGAAGAATAAAGGCCTGTTAGCTTAGCTTAGCTCTTTTTTCCCCACATATATTTAGTTCCCAATAAATACAAGCCCCAAAACATGTTTTTAAAGCAAGCTGCCTTTAAGCCTTTCATAAGGCCCGCCCCTTTCTATACGAAGAGCACGCTCTTACGTGAGGGCACCAAGTCAGCTTTTAGAAAACTTTAGACAGAGAGAGAGAGAGAGAGAGAGAGAGAGAGAGAGAGAGAGAGACACAGAGAGAGAGAGAGAGAGACAGAGACAGAGAGAGAGAGAATCTATGATCATTATCAATTTATATTTTATTTTTGGAGGTTGTAGAACACAATATGTGTTCATAAAAAAGTAATGTCTCAGATAATAAAAATAACAACCGTTATATGATTATATATTATTGTTTTATTGTTAGAATCGTCGTTGATAATGATATATTAAATTAATTATTGTAAGGATACAACACTAGCAGGTAGAGCTAACGTTACCGCAAGTCCTCTAACATCTGTTTTTCACACATATTTCTTTCCCAGTAATAAAGACGGAGGTTAAATATATTTATTAATTCCCACACCCCAAAAATGTGCTAAGGAAATGATCGATTTCTGCACAAATGGCTTTTTTTCCCCCACAAGCATGAAATCACTGTTGCAGAAATATTTACGATTTAAATACATGATCTGAGATATAAAGTGGAATGAGAGCTAAAATGATACCATCTTAAAAAAATAAAGTTATAGTAGCTGAAAAGTGCCATATGTATTTTGGAGTCACTTAGAAAAATTTACGTTACCGGAAGTAGTAGCAGAAAATGCTTTTATTTCGAAGTTAATGAACCGGAAATAGTCTTATAATGTAGTCGCTAGCTTTAGCTTTACATGACCTGACAGCGACGTCTAGACACATCTCTGTGTTTTACAGTGAAGTGTTTAAGTTAAAACTTAACCTCTTTGGTTTTGGGACTTTGACATTATCCTACAATCCAAATCGAGGTTTGCTGCTGATTGGTTGGTAGTGATGTAATCCTGGACAAAACAGTAAGTCTTTGATCCAGGGACGACACTAACTTGGTGATGTCAGATCTTACTTCTTTTAGGGTAAGGTCATGGCAACAGGAAACCGTTTGAAGCTCTAGATTTGACACGTGTGACTTGTTTAGAGTTTTAATGTTTCTGAGTAAGAATCAGCTTTATGGTCATTATACAAAGTCTCCTGAAATGATGTTTAAATGTTTAATTCTGCTTTAAGGAACAGTGAACTTGGGCTTTGAGCTAAATACAAATGGGTCAGTCTATTTTTCCAGAAGTTCATTCTTTTAAATATTTCCAATCATTAGATCATTTTTATGAAAATGATCACCAAGTTAGCTGTCACTCAAAAAAGATTAGCGCAAGACATAAACTTAAACTAAACTTAGAGCCAGTCATCGGTTTCCGAACTGGATCGGTCAGGGCCCGGGTTAAAAAGTGTGAAGATGAGAGTAGGAACTTTAAATGTTGGTACGCTGACAGGAAAAGGTAGAGCGCTAGCTGATATGATGGAGAGAAGGAGGGAAGATATGCCGTGTCCAAGAGATCAGGTGGAAAGGCAGCAAGGCTAGAAGCATCGGTGAAGCGGATGGACAGGCTGACTGATGAGGTCATGCAGGAGTCTGAATGGACAGTGGTGTTGGTGGAGGACATTGTGATCTGCAGTGAGAGCAGGGAGCAGGTGGAGAACCTGGAGAGGTGGAGGTACGCGCTGGAGAGAAGAGGAGTGAAGGTCAGTGGCAGCGAGACAGAATACATGCAGAGAAGGCAGGAGGAACAGTGAGGATGGAGGAGTAGAGGTGGAGGAGGTGGAGGAGGTGCAGGAGTTTAAGTACTTAGGCTCAACTGTTCACAGTCGCGGGCAGTGATGAGAAGAGATGGAGAAGGGTGTGCTGGCACGGCGGAGTGGGTGGAGAAGAGTGTCAGGAGTTATCTGTGACAGAAGAGCAGCAGCAGCAGGAGTGAAGGGAAAGGTTTCCAAGATGGAGGTGAGGGCAGTGGTTCTGACCAGAAGACAGCAGGTAGAGCTGAAGATGTTCAGATGTTCTCTGGGAGTGAGGAGGAAGGACAGGATTAGAGAGGAGGACATCAGAGGGACAGTCCAGGTTAGACGTCCTGGAGACAATCTCAGAGAGGACAGATTGAGTCGGTTCTGACCCGTGAAGAGGAGGGATAGTGGATCTACTGGGAGAAGGATGCTGGAGATGGAGCTGCAGGCAGGAGAAAAAGGGGAGGAGCAAAGAGGAAGATTCTGGATGTCCCTGTGGCGACCCCTAAAAACCCCAGTCCAAAGAAGAAGAAGAAGACATCCAGTTCCAAGACACCTCCTTCTTTTTCTTCTTCTTCTTCTGCTCCTTCTTCTTCTTCTTCTTCTGTTCATGGTCGAGGAGCGCCTGAGAAAAAAAAAGAGCAGGTTCATTTCACAACAAAAGCACCAAGGGGATTTAAAGGGCCAGTATCTAGGAATGTACTACCACCTAGTGGTGAAGTTCCAGACTTATAGAGTGAGTCTTCTCACCCCTCCCTATGAATCCTTCTTAAGTGTCAGTATTCCAGGGTTATTCGTGTCTTTAAATGTGAGTTGTGAATTGTGTAGCCTGTCAAAGAAGAATTTATGTCTCAAGTCTATGATCCTGTCTCAGATGAGGACAGACCCCTGAAGATCAACATTCCATGTCCATCAACATCCTGTCTCACGTCAAAATCAGAACTCCCCATCATGGCTGGGACATCGGCGCCAATTCCACGTCAGAACTTCAAGGCATTGAGGTCTCCAGCAGAACTTTGTTCTAGTACAAGGTACGCCCTCTTCTATGAAGAGGTGAGCTCTTTTCAAGACAGGATACTTTCATTTACCACCACCCAGTCCTGAAGAGGGTCAGAACCCAAGACTTCTAGTCTTCTAGGGAAAACGACTAAAGGAGTCTTCACTTCAGCTTCTTGCACCGGGATCAGAAAGAAATATCTGGTGTGATGTTCATACGCCCACTCTCTCTCCTTCATCTCCACTGAAACATCTCTTTACGTCTGACATCTCCATCTTTTCTTGCGAACCTCCAACCACCGAGATCAAACTTACACGAACGCGTTTGAAATATGTTGGTAGAATTCAGAGTAGAAGCGGAGGCGTCTTACCTGGAGACGGATGTTTTCCTCTTTGAGACGTTGGAGATCCCGTTTCAGGTGGGCCTCCACTGACCTCCACGTCTCCTGCTGCTTGAGGTGCCTCTCCTCCAGCTTTCTGCTGTGCTTCTCCATCTGTTTTGCGCTCCTCTTCCAAAACTGACAGAGTTCTGAGAGCTCCTTAAAGTCGGAGACCTCCTTCCTGAACTTGTCCTCCTGTTTCGAGAGCTTCTTCCTGAAGCGCTCATCCTGCTCAGAGAGCTGCTGTCTGAACTTCTTCTCCTGCTCAGAAACGTTCCTCATCAGACTCCCTTTCTTCTTCTCAAAAAGTTCCTGCCGCTGGTTCTCCTCTCTCTCGATGTTCTTCTCCTCCAGAGCGTCACGTTTGAGGTTGCTCTGTGTGTCAAGAGAGTTAGTTGAGGTTAGTTTTTCTTGTTTCCTGTTTGAGTCGTTCCTCGTCAACCTCATTGATTTTTGTCAAAATATTCTAATTCTGTTCCCTCCAAAGCCGCCAGGAAGTCCATCACTTTACAAACATCTTGTCTTTGTGCTGAATTCAACGACATTCTGAGTTCTCCTCAACTAGATTGTTAGAACGCAAAATAAGAGCCGGGTCATCTTACCTGGAGATGGACGATTTCGTCCGAAAGACGCTGGAGCCCCTCATTCACTGGGACCTTCTCGGACCTCCAGATCTTTTCTTGGATGATGATTATTTGCTTTAGCTCTTCGATGTCCTTCTGCCAATGCTTTGCCGTGGTCTCCCAATAAACACACACCTCTGACAGATTCTTCATGTCAGATGGTGACGTCTGTAAGCCCTCCTCCTTCTCGGAGAGGAGCTTCTTTAGACTCTGGAGGTCTTCTCGGTCTGAGAACTCATGGGACCTGTCCTCCTTGCCAGAAATCTCCATGTATATCTCATCCAGCTCGGAGAGTGTCTTCTTGAGGTTCTCCTCTCTCTTTGATAGCTGCTGCTGGTGGCTCTTCTCTCGCTCGGTCAGCCGTGTGTTGAGCTCCGCCTGAAGAGCCTCGCATATCAGGTCTTCTCCAGATCCCTGTGTTCCATGCAAGAGGGGCAAAATGTCCAAACTAGTTTACTATATGTCTGACGTACCGACTACCTCCCAACCTATCTACTAACCAACTACCAACCCAGCTACTATGTTCATAACAGCGATCTAGCAGCTACGGTATGACGGACAGGTTATCGCGTCACATGGTCACATGTCCCCCGACAAAAGTAAGAAATACTATGTAATCAGAAATATAACAGACTTAAGTATTTTATTCACCACTGCTTAATACCTTTTTTTGTTTTACATGACAATTCGTCCTTCCTTCCTCTTACCTTACTCCTTTTGTTTACTTGTTTATTCATGTTGACTGATATTGTTGATCAAAGGTTTTTTTTATATCGATCACAGATGCGGCACTTTGGATCTGAAAGATGATTCGCTGTGAAGACGTTTATCCGTTCAACGGAGAATCTGTGAAGTAAAATGTTCCTCTTTCTCTTGTTTGGAGTGTAATAGTAGTTAAAAAACTCAACTTATCCTTATGAAATAGGCGTTACTGGTTATTGGCTCTCTTAATGACATCATAAAAGGATAAATGTTGGGCTCTACCATCTTAGAGGTAAAACAAATTCGGAATAAAGCAGTGCCTTACGAGAGGGAGCTACGATGATGATGATATTATTCTGTAAGACCGTTCAGATGAACTTAATTATTTTCCTTATGTTATTTAGATTTGGCTATCTAACAAATTATGGAGACCCCAGAAAGAATAGTTCCTGCTATGAAATCCATAATGTGGGGCTTAGTACACAAACAAACAAATCAAATAACGAAATTATTACCTATTATATTATATTATATATGTTTTTTTAAATGTTTTTCTATGTTTTGTGTGCTCTGTAAATATTAGACAAAAATCTTAAACTCATGTCAGTTTTTGCGTGTTTTGATGACGTCAGCACACTACGAGTCTTCGTCTCACTAGCCACGCCCCTTCCTTTCTGCCTGTAAGTCGCGCGCAGCTCCAGGGAAGAAATGGCGGCTCTTTTGGAATGTGTTCTGCTAAAGAAAACGGACATATCTCCAGTTTTATTGTGGCTGAAAAATGTTAAGGTAAGTCAGGAATGATTGGGAGACACTTGACGGAGATATTTTAATACCGTCTGCCCTTTCATGGCGCCTTTTGAGAGATGACGCAGCTTAAAACTGCATGTAAACAAACTTTTAGCCGGAGAGCTAGCTTAGTTCATCCTGGATGGGATTGACTCCATCAGAGACGTTTCTTTCATTGCAGTCCAGAGGAAATATAGCTTTAAAAAGGCGATAGTTCGGCATAATTTAGCGTGGTAATGTTATTAATACTGCCCTCAGAAGTGTACAGTTAGCTGGCGGCTAGCGCAACAGGCTTATTTCTGCAGAAATGTGTGAATATGTTCAGTCAAACTTTTACTGCGGATGTTTCGTGATTCATGATGCCTCAGATTCGTTCGGTTTATATATTCCATTTTTAAGCTGTGTAAATAGTTTTTTCTGTCTTCAACAGGAGGGTACCTGCCAGGGCTTCAGTGAACCTGAGGTTACCGTTCACAAGGACGAATTCGTCTCTTTTCTTTTAAACTTCCTGAGAGAGCAGAGCAGCCAGGCGCTCACCAATGGCCCAGCCACACCAGCCAAGACTCCCAACCGCCCCAGACCTGCCGCACAGAACCAGGGGTTCACTGACAAGAGGGGGTACAGGTCTTCTAGTGGTGGAGCAGGTTCTCGGAGTGCCAGCCGGGTGCAGCTGTTTTCGTCTCTCACCTCCGGGTCACCTGGAACTGAGTGGGAGGCTTCTGGTCACAGTCCGAATGGGGTCACCCAGTTCAGCAGCCCCTCTCTTAATACGACATCAAGCCCCGCCGCCAGACCATCCGGCTCTGAGCGCCGTTCTGGCCAGAGGATCAGTCTAGGGGACTATATGGTTTCTTCTGTTGACTCTCAGCACAGCCCCAACTTCCAGTCGCAGAAGCTCCGCAGGAAGAGCGGGGGAAGCATGGCAGCTGGGGGACAGGGACGCTATGGAGGAGGGCGTGGAGGACATCACAGTGATGAGACAGGACGGTGGGAGAGTGGCGGGAGGAGGTCGGGTAAAGGAGGATTCAGTAAGATAAATGAGCAGGTTTCACCTCCGTCTGTGGGGCAGCTCAACTTCAGCAACTTGGAAGACTTTCCTCCTGTTGGATCGTCACCTGTTCCATCATCGTGAGTTGATGCCGCTGTCAGATAAAGAAAAAAGTCAACACTGATCCCATCTTTCTGTCTAACGGTCCAAGTGTTTCCCTCTAGGGCGTCCAAACCCTCAAGAAGAATAAACCCGACACCAGTCAGCACGGAGCGGCCGCACTCCAAACCAAAGACATGCTTCACCTCCACCCCATTCAGTAAACCATCAACACCCCCATCAGCAGTCGAAGGGGAGGGATCGGTGGCGGTGGGCAGTCCTCTGAGCCTGCAGGAGGAAAGGGAACTACTGAGAATGGAAAAGTGAGTCTTCATGCAGATACTCATTTTGACATGAATGTGGACATTTTATCATTGAGCTGGAAGAACTTTGATCAATGTGAACCAGATTTGACAATTAACCTCTGAGGTCGTTTTTCTGGATTTGTTCTTATACTCTTCTTTTCAGCTTAATAAACCTTTAGGTTAGTGCCACATGTAGAAGCAGACGTGACCATGTTGAGCTCTCTACTCATCCAGTCTCATTAGAGTTTTTATTAGACGAAAGCTAACGAACCGGTTGATGTGTTGTTGTTTTGTAGGACAAAGCGTGCTCAGCAGGTCGGCTCTCCTCTGCTGTCCTCCCTGGAACCTTGCACTCCTACAAAGACGGGCACTAGGACAGGGTCTAAAGTTACACCAGACCTGCAGACATCCTCTCCTGAACCATCCAAAGTCACCTCCTCCTCAGAGCTTGATCTCCTGGCACAGCTCTACTGTACCTGCATCTCTGGTGAGTGACCACCAGGGGGCGGTAGTGTACTAAAAGGACGGCGAGGAGGGATGGAAAGCATAACTAAGTTGTAATTCTTTAGCATTAAAAACGTAAATGCTGGCCAGCAGAAGTGATTGCAAAGAAACAGTGAAGATGATTTTTTTCTCTTTCTTGTCCGACAGAAAATCTCGTTCCAAACGTTTTCCTGGAGCTTTTCTTTGTGATGCAGCTGCTGACGTCTCGCTCTCCCCCCACTCACGACGACGAAGGCCAGGAAAGTTTGTGTGCGGAAAATTCAGGTGTGAAATCATCAAAATTACTATTATTACTATTATTCTTTTGTTTATATGTTTGTTTCTTCCAGCTGAGGCATGTGATCCTAGTAACCGTCCACTATAGACCAAATTACAGTTAACTCTCAGATCCTTTTTTTCTAATATCAGCAGGCAAACATACGTACCTCCATCGATACAGTTGAAAACATTACTTGATGTGATACTGATCGAATGTGTTATATGTTCCTTTCTCATCATAGATTATATTTATTCACATTCTTTGTAGATTTGGTGATTCTGTGGTGATTTCTGTATTATCTACCAGTTTTAAATGCATCAATCGGGTATTTTTTAAATGTTTTCCTTCATTTCCCTCATCCCCAGAATGCATTTCTTATCTAAAGGTCGTTCTTAGTCATGCGTGGTGATTATTTTGGTTGTGGAAATAATTTTCAGTTTAATCCTGTAACTTTGAGATATTCCGATTTTTGATTTTTGAGTGACCGCCTGTTGTTCCAGATGTCCTGGAGAGATGTTACCTGAGACAAGTACACAACTGTGTGTATTTTGCTGTGAAGGTTCTGGAGAGTCAGTTCCAGTGAGTGGTTTTATATCTATATCAGAACATGTCTCGTCTCCTCAGTCCGCCTTCGCAGAATCCTAAAAATCCTGTGTTTTTGTCAGGCTGGTCACTCATTTGGACAAGTGCACCCTGCGTTTGCTGGCAGAGAACGAGAGGGTGGCGTCTTACTCTCCGGACCTCAGGGACCGTCTGACTCAGGCCCAGGACAGAAGCACAGCCAAGGTAACACTCCTGTACGCTGTCATACAGCTAGCATACTGCTACTAGCTGCTGCATTGTCAAAATTCCCTTCAAGGATCAATTAAATATTTCTGGTTTTCCTTGAATGTTAGACTGAATTGAAAAACAAGTTTAATCTTTTCGCTCAAACTGATCTCTGATTTCATCCCCCCCTCTTTTATCAGTTCTCTCCTTCAGTTTCCACGTTCATCCACTCCGTCCCATTCCAGCCTGCTACTGACAACCGGTCCAACTTCGGGAGTGACAGGTCCTTCCACACCTTCAAGAAGCAGAGGTACGTCTGAGGCGCTGAGGTACGACCTGCTGCTGTCTTTCTGACAGCAGCAGGTCCGGCAGAATGAACTGGAATATTTGATCAGACACAATAAAGATGGTTGTGGCGTTTGGTTTTTTCTCTCAGAGATGTCTTTTATGAGTTGTTTCGAGAATGGGAGGACTTTCACAAAGAACCGGGGTGGAGCTTCGATGTTGCTCTCGGGAGCAGGATAAGGTAAGTTCAGCTTTAAGTTCTTTTGTCTTATTCGTTAGACGGTGTAATGTAAGACGGGATCCAGACATGAAGAGATTGTTCTCTAACCGACCTGCTTCTGATTCACGTCTCTGATTGTTCCGTCTCCTACCTCAGAGGAATGATGAGTCAGCTCACGACGGCCGGGAACCATTCCCATTTCGCCCGTCTGTTCCTGAAGCAGCTGGTTCAGGTGGGACCCAATTCACGCCGACTCATTTCTATTAATGCTAAGATTCTAAGAGGAACCTGACGGCAGCAGCCGAAGAAGATTCATGTAAATCCACCTCCAGCTGACATTTTGTTTTCATCCCAGATGTGTAAAGGCCCCCGTGTGAACAGCTCCACCGGAGATGCCCCTGATGCGGACCTCTTAGGCATGCTGGGAGCCGACAGTTTGGGCCGATTGAAGCGGCTGGAGGAGCGTCTCATCCAGCCTCATGGAGTCGTCGGGCCCTGCCCTCCTCCGTCTTTCCCCGGTCACCAGGAGTTCTTCAGGGACTTCATACGGACGGCGAGCTGGTGAGAGAAACCATCGGTGGTCATGTCACTGTTCTGATGGACCCTACTCCTGATGATGGGATCAGGCCCAGTGGCTGACTCCCTGTCTCTGATCCAACATGTCGTCCTTACTCTGCACCAGCTGCCAGCTGAACCAGCACCTGCAGGACAGTCTCTGCCAGCAGCTCCTGCAGCTGGACGAGGTGTCCATCCTGAGTCCTGCTGCCTCCATCGTGGAGGGGGAGGAAGAGGAGGGAGACGGCGACATGGAGCAGCAGGTAAGGGCACTAATGTCACCGAAAGCGTGGCCGTCGCTCTTCATCGTTCTCCAAAAAAACCATCAAAGAAGAGGAAAAAAAATCACTATTATGTCGTAACCTCCATTTATTTTAACATTTTACGTGATTTTTCAATTTTTTTTTTACTGTTTTAAACTTGGTGTTTTCCTGAAGGTATTTTAATAATAATAATAATAAATAATATATTTTAATTATGGGCGCCTTTCAAGACGCTGTAGTTCGAAACATTAATGAAAACAACAGATATTAAGACATAAGTAAAAGTGAAGACGGTGGGCGTCCATTTTGTGCCTTGTGACATGAAATCTAATGGTGTGGATAGTTTTTGAGCCGTCTGAGTGAAGCCTCCTTACTTAAGTCGTACGTCTTCTACATGCTGTGACGTTGATCTCCTTCCTTCCTGCTCAGGACGAGAAGCAGCGGTTCGCCTCGGTGCTGCTCCTCGCTCGTCTTCTGGCCAAGTTCCTGGGCTTCATCTCCTTCCTGCCCTACCAAACATCAGAGCCGCCGTCCAGGGAGATACAGGAAGCCGCCATCGCTCTTCGCAGCAAGGTGAGACCAAACCACCGGCCCGTTGTCGGATGCTGGTAAAACAGAGCCAACCCAGAGGGTCATGCTCCTCTAGAGGTGTTGGCCTCTTTGGTGTGATGTAACACTCTCCTGCTCCCTCAGAGCGCTCCTGTGCTGGATGTTTGTGCCCTGCTGAGCAACAGTATGAGGAGGAGACGCACCATCCTCACCGTACCCTGGCTGGTGGAGTTCCTCTCCATGCTGGACTGCGTTGGTCCTCTGCTGCTCTGCTACAGGACAGCTCTGGGGAAACTGCTCCTCATCTACAGGTCGGCCTGCACCTTTAATTTCTAAGACGAGATGCACCAATTTCAATTTCCTTGGCCTATCACCAAATTTTAGTTAGTAAGTCTGACCGGATGACTGACTTTTTCTGACGACCACTCCTCTTTCTGGAGTCCTCCACCCTAGTGGAGCACCAGACTCGCAGGTTTCACGCCTCTTCTCTGTTTGCTGTCTCATAATTGTTGGAGACGAGACCTATGACTGTTATGTGGTCTGCAAATCTTCCTCATGAATTGTGCAGTGCATGTACGCCTGTGGGCCAGTAGGTGGCAGCATTGAGTGGCATTGAGTGGACTCACAGAGTGAGGAGGTTAATGTGCAGGTATTCCATCCAAACCTGTGCACACCTGTCTCCTGGGGTGACTGACCCCTCCTCATGAGGAGGTTAGAAATGATTTATTAGGTAATATCATAATGTTGTTGCAGGAGAATGCTGCTGAGCAGATGTGGAGAAATGTGTTACCTGAACAAACTTCTGATGGTGGCTGTGTTGGGCTGGCTTTTCCAGGTGAGACACGACTTCTGGGCTTTTCTTTTATATATTAGAGCAAAAAAAAACAACCAACAACTCATGCTGACATTTTAAAAATGAATCCTTAAGATGCTTATAATCTATCCTGTTTAGATCCCAGTGATTCCTGCAGACGTCTTCTTCAACACAGAGTTCTCTGAGGCGGCCGGGCTGGAGGACAGCGGCGCCTCAGCCGCTGGGCTCGTACGTGAAACAATGAACCCAAGATCCTGTTGGTCCACACAATGTTTGTCTTTCCTCCTTTAAACAGAGTTTGTTGTTTATGTTTTCCAGGACTGCATCTCCCTAGTAGATCAGCAGCTGCTCTATACATGTTGTCCATTTCTTGGTGAGTGGATGAAGAACATTTATTTTATTTGTTTTCTAGTGGAAATATTTCACTGTTATTATAATTATTGTTAATTAACTGTAAAGCTGTATGTCTCATGTTTTTAAAAGAACTTGAAAACAGGAACAGGAGAGAAATGATTAAATTAAACAGGGAATAAAAACATAAAACAGATGTTTTCCCCGTTAACGGACCGGGAATCTGACAAACGAGTCTGTTTCCCTCAGGAGGTGGAGATAATCTGGATGAAATGAAAGTTTCTCTGTAGTTTCTTCTTTTTTTTGTAGTTTATGATCGGCCGTAGTTTCAGTTTTCCATTAAGCTACTTTATTTAAAAAGCACATTTCACTAACAAGGCCATTCAAAGTGCTTCAAACCAACAACCATCGCGAAAAAACATGAATAAAACATGTTTTATTTTTTTAGAAAATAAAACATTAAGAAAGATTAATAAAAAATATTGTTTTTAAATAGGCTAAAAAGGAATCAATCAATCAATAAAAGCTAGATTAGAAGATTTAATTCGGCGTTTTAAAGGGATTCCAGACGACCTGAGAGATCTGGATGGTTCAGAACACAGCAGGAGATCAGAGATGTATCCTGGTTCTGAACCGCTCAGGGTTTTCAGGTGAAGTCTGAAGTCTGTTTTTATGTAGATCCGGTTTCTCCGCAGGTTCTTATTAAATGACGATGGTCGATGGTTCTAGTCCATCCAGTCTAAACGTAGTTCAGTGAACAATCACACGTATCTCTGTTTGGGATTAAGGTCCAGATCAGAACATAGATTCTGAAAGACAATCATGAGGTCATCGCTGGCGCCGACCACGGCTCGTTTCAGCCGTCCACTAATGTTCTACCTCGTTTACTTGGATCCAGCTGAATTTCGGAAGCTCCTGGCTGCCTTTGTGTCGGGGAGTTCGTCCAAGAGTGGAGGCATCATCCGCAAGATCACGCCCACCTCTGCCGAGCTCAAGGACACGCCCACCGCCAACAGGTCTCAGCAGAAGCTGCAGGTAAGAGGGCGGGAGAGGCAGAGATGTGGAATGATGTCACCGTGATGAAACACTTTGATGACGTGTCGCTCAAATGTTGACAGGTGGACCTGGAACAGGCCTTCTTCCACAACCAGCCTCCATCGCTGCGTCGCACGGTGGAGTTCGTGGCCGAGAGAGTCGGATCCAACGCCGTCAAGCATATGAAGTTAGTGCCAAAGAGCGAAAAACGTATAAACTGTTTGTTACTCATCTCTTAATGTAAAATAGTTTCAGAATTTAAATCAGTCGGGCTGAAACTCTGGCCGGGAGAAAGTCTCTGTGAGTGGGCGGAGCCTGCTGTCAATCGAGAGCTGGTGTTTTTTTTTTCTTTCTAAAAGCGGGTTTCAAGGGTATTTTATTAACTCAAATAAAAACCGGAGATTTTAGTGAGCGAGTTGGTAGTTGTAATCCTCTGTAGTTTTTGATCCTCTGTAATTTGTGATTGTCTGTAGTTTACGTTTTTCTGAAGCTTTTTCTAAGGTTCCAGTTTCCCTGTAGTTTCTCCCTGGTGGGTTTTTGTTTCTTTGTAGTTTATTATCCTCTGTAGTTTCAGTTTCTCTTTAGTTTTAGTTTCTCTGTAGTTCCAGTTCGCTGTGTTTTTTTTTTCTCTGACTGAGTCTGATGGTTTAATTCCACAAAGAACTTTTTCCTAAATGCCGACTTTTTTTCTTTTCTTTTTTTAACATGTTTTGCCTTTGACTCCTCCCACCAGGGCCACGTTGGTGAGCGCGCTGGTGGATCGAGGTGAGAAGATGCTGAGAGACGGTCTGGAGTCTCCGAACTCCAACCCTCCAAAACTCAACGACGCCATCTGTGCTCAGCTGTGCGACGCAGGGCTGGAAGCTCAGCAGAAAGCCGCCAGGTACCGAAGCGTCGTGTCCGGCAACAACGGGCTTTTAGAACCTTTTTTTTTTTTTTTTTTTGCAGCAACAGTGGAAAACAAATCTAATAAATACACAATGCTTAGGGTTAAGAAGTTCATGACTTAAGAAGTTCTCCAGTTTAGAACATGTTGCCTTTAGAAGGCTGCCATGTTGTTTTACTCCAGGAAGTAGAACCTACATAAAACCCCGAACCTCAAACTCAAAGCAAAAACTGAATCCAAAACTGATAAAACCTGGAAAAACGTACATGTTGGCTTCTCCATCCAGAGGTGATGGATTCTCCTGTTCCAGGGGAACTTACCAGCCGCCCTTCACCTCCGTGTGGTCATAGTTTCTTTTCTGCTAATCTCTTGTTTGCAGATTCTGCTGTGAGAAGAGTCCTGAGGCCATACGGATCCTGCTCCCCGATGAGACCTCCCCCGCCGTAAGTCCTGTGTCCTGAAACCAACCCGCAGACATCAGAGACAACATGTCAAAAATCATCCTTAGAGCACATCCCATAAAGCCAATATTACAAAACTCCTCATGTTGTTCTTCTCGCCATCTCTGCAGGTCCTGACCACGTCTGAAAACATCACCAAACGTCTCGCCACAGAAAAGGCCTGCAGCTGGCTCTCTGCCAACATCACAGGTACTCGATCCAACATGCTCGTGTTTTTACTCTTCTTCTTCTTTTTCGTTTCGTTTTTTTTTCTTTTTCAACTTGACCTCTCTGCTTTCTGCCCGTCAGCCCTGATCAGACGAGAGTGGAAGAGCCGGTACGATCGGGTCATGAAGGCTGTGGGAAGCCCAGCGGCTCCAGACGCGGGACATTCAGAAGAACCCATGGCGGAGCTGGAACAGTTCACCGCCCCCAAGAGGAAACAAGGAAGTGAGCGGGCGTCCTCCTGTCCTCCACACTGCAGCCACGGCGCCCCGCTGCCCTCAGACGTCCTCATTGAGATCAAGGTGCGGCTGAGTCAGACTTAAGTGAACTTAAGAATAACAACTGTAAGAACGACGATCCATGCCTGAACTCCACCTTTAATGTAGGAGTGGCTGAGTGTCGCCGTCGGCCCCAGGACTGACGAGGAGCTGCCCACTGGCTCTCAGATCCAAACGCTGCTGCACAGAGTCAGAGACACCCTCACCTGCAGAAAGGTACGCCAGTAATCACATACTCAGACATCTGGGTTTTTACATCAAGGACAACTCCGACTGAGCTTCACTAGTGTGTATGCACTCAATTCTGCGGATTGCCCCTTTAGAATGACACAAAATCCGTTATGACTATTGGCCATTCCCTGAACTCTGATCTCCTTATCCCTGTGTTCAGTTCTCCACGGCGGTGTCGGAGCAGATGCTGCTGAACTCCACCGTCCTGCTCGCCTGTAAACTCGGTAACAATGTTTAACAATGTTTGTTTAGATGTGTTGACATGGTAAACAACCTTTAACATCTACGTGATGTACCGACCCGTGTGCGTGTTCAGTGTCTGCAGAGCTGCCGCTGCTCTCTCTCCCCGGGTTCCGTGGAGGCGACGACGTCCTCGGGGATCCTGGCTCAGGGTCGGACCCTCCCGTCAGGCGGCTGCTGGAGCAGCTGGCCGAGCTGTGGGAAGGAGACCGGGGTTCTTCCACTCCCCTCCACCTGCTCTTCACTCCACTCATCGTCACAGCTGTGCTGAAGGCCAGCGACGCCGAGGTGCGTCGACCTCCGCCGCTGTGACAAACACACCGCTGTCGCCACGACAACGGCTTCCGACTCACTCCGTTTCACTCTTCTCGTGTCAAACCTCCCTGTCTTTCAGTCACGTGATACGGTTTGAGTCTCATTTAGTCAAAGAAAAAGCCTATAGGAGGAGCTTTCCATCCACGGCCTTCATTCTTCTCATACAGCTTTTGTGCAGAGTTGATGGACGGGGAGGAAAGGAAGCAGTTGCGCATTTTTTTGTACATTTTAGGATCCGTTTAAAGATTTTGTAGTTTGTTTTTAAACTCTGAATGGTTTAGCACCACCTCACAATTCTGACCTCTTACTAAAATATACCCCCTCGAGGTCGCCGAGGTCAGCTGACCAACTTACTGAGTTTTTTGTGTTGCGACCTTCAAACTTTGGAACAAGCTGCTCCCCCATGTCAGGTCGGCCCCCACACTTCCTGTTTCAAAATCACTCCCTAAAAGCCGCTTGAGCGACTCTTGTTTTTAAATGTGCTTAAACGTAGTTGAATCAAGCTGTTTTTGCGGCAAAAAAGGGGAACTACTAATACCCACATGTGTGGTTATAATGTTATGGCAGATAGACTTGTGGCTATAATCCAAACTCAGGTTTTAACGGTAGAAATGACATTCATGCATTTATCCGGAGCCGTCTTTAACCTCGCCTGATGTCTTCTGTCCTTTCAGTGGAACAACTACCTGTTTCTGGTCCGACGGCTTGTTGACAGAGGAGCGCTGAGTGAGGAAGAAGTCACATGTCATTGGAAAAAGTTAACAAACTTGGCTTCGCCAGCGGTGAGGGTTCACTGTCATCACGCGTTCCTTAGGGAATTATCTCTTGCCACTGATTTGACCTTTTTTTCATCTCTCTGTGGCTGGTTTCAGAAGCTGATGGAACATCTCCAGCTGCAGACACAGAGCGTTAACCCTCTGCCTCCTCTGGCTGAGCTACAGAGCTGCATGGACATGCTGCAGGTCTCCAAACAGACAGTAGAGGGCGCTACATGACAGCCAGAACACCACCCAGCGTCCTAACTGTTTGTTTCTGATGTTGACCATTCTTCACCCTCTGCAAGCTTCAAACTTTTGTTTTGATTTCCTCTGCTCCTTCACAACAAGACCAGAAAGCCCTGCTGGTCAGAGGTCACATCTTACCTGCAAATAGAAGTTTTAAAACTCAAACTGAGTAGCTTCTAAAGCAATAACATAAGCCATAGAAAATACGATATCAAAAGAGTTGGCTTTTAGACCCGTCAGATTAATTAAATGTCCTAACTTTAACAGCACTTTGACACACTGCCTTTGATCGCCGCCGCTGCTGGTTGTGTATTACATGAATGCAAGACTGTGTTTGTGATTTTTTTGGTTCATGTTGAACGAGGCTTTTAAAATGAAAATACATATTTTATGTTTTACCACAATGTTATATCACAATAAAGATTTAATGTATTGTAGATTTGTGTCGTCATTATACAGATACATTAAATCAGTGATGGGTTTAAATAATAACAACCATGTTAAACAGATTTCTCCGAGTTTCAAGTCACCCCTCCCTTTTTGTACAGCAGGAAGTTCAATTACTCCAGGGACACTTAAGTTCAATTTCTACTATAGTGAAGGCCTTATCCCACTCCACTCTGCGTCTTATTGGTTGGCGCTAGCAACACTGAACAGGGATTGGGTTAGATATGGGCAGAAGTTCCGGTTAGCCAATCATAGGCTGATAGAGGCGGGGTTTTGTCGCGCCATAGTACGATCAATGACAGGAGTCGTTCACTCTCGGCGGGCGCTTCAAGCCGAGTTCAGCCTGTGGGGATGACCTGAGGAGCGGTCAAGAGGACGCTCTCCTCCGGGTAAAATGTCAGAAGACTGGCTATGGACACTTTGGAAATTATTTGACACCAGCTCCGAGGTAGTCGCCGGTTAAAATCGTCATGGCTAACGTAAAAGTTGCTATTCGAGTCCGTCCTGTGAGCGCGAGGTAAGTTTAAATGTTAGCTTGTTTAAATGTTAGCCCACTGTTAGCTAATTAAATCGCTAATTAATGACTTTAATTAGACATAAATGTACTTAATTATTGTTGTCCGAATGTATTGGTTAGGTTTTTACCAAAATTGTTATCATTAATAGTGATTATTGGGCTTAATTTTCAAATGGAACTAGTTTAATTTACATTAATGTAAATTAATGCTGAGTAATTGACTAGTTATTAATTAAGCTAGCCGCTTAGCTGGCTGATAAAATAGCAGTGATGAATGACATCTCTGTGTGGAGGGGGTAACGTACAGAAACGTGGTTTAAAGGGTCGGAAAACAGTAAATGGCTATCTTTAGTTTGTGTTTATGTATTTTGGTATATGATATGGAAGCCCAAATTATTTTTTCAAAATATAACTTCTATCCAAAAGTTTCCGAAAAATAAAGTCAGAATTCTGATATTGAAGTCTGACTTGATTGTCAGAATCCTGATATTAAACTTGGGCTTTGTTCTCCGGAACTTCAAGTCAGAACTCTACTGTATTTGAAAAACGACTGAACTTTGGAATTCTAAGATTAAAGTCAAAATTCTAGAATAAAATTCAGAATTTTGAGATTAAAAGCAGAATCTCAGATTGAACAGAGGAGAATCTGAGAAATCGAATCCACATTCGAGATTCAAGAAAGACTTCAGAATTCAGCAGGATGGCCAGACTTCCTGCAGAATCGTATGTGATGTAAGCGTACAGGCTCAATTGAGAAGGCCGACAGAATTAACGCCATAGTAACTTACAACTTGAAACATAGGAAACGTCACCTTTTAAATTGAATTTAACCGTTATTCAGAATGACATGTTCACATTGACCTGATTTGGTTCTCATTAACTAAATAAACTGTCATATTTGAATGATGATTCATGATGTTCAAACTGAAATAGGCATGATGATGGTGGTGGATGTATACAAGGAGATGGTGGTTGTCTTTTCTCCTGCCTGGTCATTTTCTCTTGTGCTACAGGCGGTCACTGATGACAGCAGTCAGTGCATGCTCATCTGTATAAGCCACATTATTCCAGCTTGACCTTTGGCATCCATGTCCCATGAATCAAATCTGTGAGCTCTGTATGTATCTGGTCACACAGTACAGTAACAGAAGTGTGAAGACGTGACAATGTCACCAATGTGTAGATGTACTGATCCAGAGTCATTAGATGTATTTCATTCATTCATTTTCCTTCCACTTATTCCACTTCCACGACTCAGTTCTTTCCTCACCACAACAGACTGAGACCCAGATTACTGCTGATGCTGCCGGTCCATCTCGTTGTCCATTTTCCCATCAATTTCTCATCATATTTTAGTTTGTTACTCATAAACTACTAATGGGAAACTCATGATTCCACATGTCAGGAGCAAGAATGAGGTGTTTTTGATCATCTGATTGTAGAACAGTTTTTTTTGAGGATTTTGCAGGAAACTATTTTCTGATTGTTCACATCTCAAGGATAATGGAGTTGGTGGAAGTGAATGTTCACCATATTAATCTACGGATACTTGGATCAGCTACCTGCAGTGTTTTCAGGCTGTCGCTGTATGCCTCTAAAAGTGATGGAGATACATTTTACGGTGCTATAAAATTTGCTAGTATATACAGGTTGTAAAAAGTCCACTGCAGCACTTTGAGTCACTGCAGCATGTTGAATAAGAGGCATTCAGGGTCTGTGGGATATTCTACTTTGCATTGAAGCCTTGCAGGAGGTTTTTGACTGATAGCTTCTACAGCAGCGTTTTATTCAGGCCGGACAATGACTCTTTCTTCAGGTCTTCCTGCTGTTTGCGTCACAGAAGAATGTCTCACACATAATCTTCCTTGTTATGAAAATAATTTCTTCATTTTATCTTCTGACCATCTTCTGCTCCTGTCTGTTTTCAACTGAAGGATACAGTTCCTCACTTTCATATTTGGCAGGCTGTGTGAAATTAAGCCCGGTCAGCTGCAAGCCTCTTTCTGCCAGACATTCGAGTGTGTTGCTCTGTGTTTCAGTTTACCCCCCATCCCCACCCCCCTCCTTGCACATGTGCAAAAAACATGAAGGTTTTTCTCAGGCGTGTATCAAAAACACATTTTTACTGTGTTCCAAACCCCCTGACCGCCTCTCCTCCAGAGCTTCAGACTGAAGGTTGGTGGTTTTGGGTGGGGCCGCTTTGCTGGGGTTGGCAAAATGAGTCCCGCGTGGTGAAGAACAGGGGGAGGACCCTCCTCCTCCTTCTCCTCCTTCTGCTGCCCCTAACCCAGACCAGAGATGGAGCGTTTGCTCCTGGAGATCAGATTCCCTCCAGCGTTGTGATTATTGCCTCCAGTTTGGCATTTGTTGCGTCAGATGTTATATGTCCAGCTGCTGAGAAGCACACAGTTGGCCTTGTTTCTCACACACTTGTGTGTGTGTGTGTGTGTGTGTGTCTTCTCTGGACAGGGAGCAAATTGGGCTTCTTCTTATGGGTGTGTGAGGGTCTGTTTTCATTTGAATCTCGTGACAGATTAATGGCACACACACACACACACACACACACACACACACACACACACATTAATTTAAACAGTCATGTGATGGCCCCCAGTCCAGTGGAACCAGCTGTAATGTATCTGGACAACCTCTCCATTATATCTGCATGAACTACAAGAGGATTGTTACCCTTTTTAAATATTCCAGTAGGGTTGATGGTCCAAAGAACAGTCCAACTATGTAGACTAGTACTGTTTTGAAGTCATCATATTCAAAATGCGTTGCGGCGCAGTGCGTGCGCTGTAAAAGCTCCGCAAGAGCATTCCATCACGAATCTGGGCATGCGCAGATACAACTCAAAAGAAAGAGCTTTTTAAACTGGCTATCGGAAAGGCTTTCCCAAAAGTCTTAGACTGCCTCCTTGCAAAGGAATGAAATCTAATTCTGAAATGGACTTTTCTATCGACAAGGGGTGTTTACATGCAGTATTTGTATTTCCAATTAGGTGCCTTTTTCCGAATCTATTCCGAATTAGGCTGTCCGTGTAAACTTACCTTATGTAGCAGGAACAGACAGTCGGACACTATTTTGTTGTGGTTCTGCGTTGGCTTGATTATCAGGATTAAATCGTTATGGCCATTAGTGAGAGGACTTGTGATGGCGTACAAAAGTTTTGTTTGGCCAATTCACGCAAAAACACTCTTCTAACAAGACAGAGGTTCTCCAGCATTCGCTCATGCCCCTGTGGTTCCACATGTAAACACAAACTACAACTCTGATAAGCCCACAGATCACTTGTGCACAATACCCATCAGGCCACACTCTTAAAGGGCCGGGCCTGGCTCATAACAGGAGTATTGTAAAGGAAGTGCGTGGATTTACGAATTGCTCTTTTTTCCCCTCATGTGACACTAAGGGTCCCTTAATGGTGATGTTTAAGGTGAATTTATACATCCGTTCTCCTGCTTCTACTGTGGTAAAACATTTCATACAATGTACATGTTTTTGACTTTCGTCATCTTTGAATACAAGAAATCTCTCACACCTCAGAATGTGAAACTCGTTCAGGAGAAGCTCTTCGTAGTTGATCTGATTCGTCTTGTTCTCACCTGCGTCAGCAGGGTTTTCTTCTCGACTGACTCTGTATTTTCTATTTGTATTTTTCTCACGCTGGCAGGAAACTTTTCTCCTCCAGTCTCCATCTCTTACTTGCCCTTCAGTTTCTGCACCTCAGCGTCACGTGATCTAACACCGCACTCTGATTGGCTGAGGGAGAAAAGTTATGGTGCTGCTTTGCTGCAGGTTATCCTATGAATAAAAATGCTGCAGAATTGTTGTACTTCAGAAATTAGATTTCATATACGTTTGACTCGAGATCGCAATCATGTCACAATAAATTAAAACCCAGCCCTTATTTTCTTTTAATTTGTCTGCTTTGCATTTGCAGTTGGTGACACTTCTCTTATCATTCTGTGATCTGGTTCCTCTCACCTCTCAGAGAAAACCATCAAACTCCTTTCCTCTACCGACTTTTTTCATAACACTGGGCCTTCCTCTTGCTCACAGGGAGAGTGCGGACGGAGGACGGCTGGCCGTGGAGGTAGAAGACAAGTTTTTGAGGATCAGAAACGTAAAGGTGAGGGAAACTTTAGTCTTCTTTGGTGTTATTGGGAGTTGTGTGTGGATCATATCTATCAAAACAGGATGTTTATAAACCACTTGCCAGCCTTTTCTTGCTTGATGTCGCTGTTTATTGTATGTGCTGAACAAACACCGACAAAGATCTGAGAAACCCTTCCTGTCCAAATAATAGTCTGCAAACCAATAGAGAACCAAGAACCAAGAACCTGCTATCAGCAGGTGAGGATCAATCCAGGAGAGTAAAAACCACCAAACACATTCTTCATCCGGCTTTTATTCTGACAAAACCAGACTGCTGTGGCTGAGGAAGACTAGCAAAAGAAAGCAATTTGAATTACAACGGCTTTCTCAGAAGTTCTCTTATCATTTAAAACCAGTGTGATAACTAAATAATTACCATCAGACGTGACAATTGTGATGGAGGCATTTGTGGTGGTGGTGGTGGTGTTGTTTTTTAAATAATCTAAACAAAAACAGAAAAACGACAGGCAGCCAAACAGACATTGAAATTATTTGGTTTAATCATACATGATGTGGCGAGAATCAACCGGCCGCAGGTTATTAAACCAGTTAATAATACTATGAATGCATATTTATTCCACTGTGAATGGTTAGAATGCGACTTCTAACCATTCAGCCACATATTCAGGACGTCACCCCATAAAGGAGAAACCATGGGACTTGTGTTGTTAACCAGCCGACAGATGAAAGGAATATGCAGTGTTCACTTTGAATATGAGAGAGAGAGAGAGAGAGAGAGAGAGAGAGAGAGAGAGAGAGAGAGAGAGAGAGAGAGAGAGAGAGAGAGAGAGAGAGAGAGAGAGAGAGAGAGAGAGAGAGAACAGAGAACAGAACAGGGTTAACCTGCTCAGTCTCTCTACAAACAGAAACACAACATACCTCAGATACTCCAAAAGTCTCTCAAGAGGCCTGAGATAGAAAATAACAGTGTGGGGTGTTACAATCTGTGTTTTTAACAAGATCTCACTTCCGGTGAGACGAGACGAGGTTGTACAGATATGGTAATAATTACAGTCCTGTAAGCTGAAACTTTCACCGCCTTACCAACCTGCCTCGTCACATGACTGAGTCGACCTGTCCGATTAGTAGACGGCTGGCCCTGTTTCCTCAGGAATCTCCTGTGTGCGTTAGCTGATACCAACACAATAATACACACAAGGGCGCAAACACCAAAAAAAGGAATTCCGACTCCTTTGTCAGGAAACAGCACTTTTGCTTTAATGCTTTGTAAAAAGTGTTTTGGGGGAGGAGAGGAACTGCCAGGGATCATGTGACAGAGAGAAACCACGTATGGCCTCCAAACAGACTCCAGAGCCCCGCGGGGGTCATTACTTATGGAAGGTGGGACAGACGGACAGATAGAAAAAGGCTGGTGGACGTTAAAGGACAATAAACATGGGCTATAAAGAACCTCTGAGGTAAACTAAGATGCTGAAACAAGATAAAAATGCTTAATTAGTTGTAAAGGGGTTTTTATCAGTGGGGGCTCTGTTTCAGAAGAGTGGCCTTTGGCTGGTGCTGCTCTTAGATAATTCACAACACCACCATTGTTGAATTTACCCAGAGGGCCGAGGGGTTCTAACGTCGTCCTTTCAGACAAGCCAATTGGTTCCCAGTTGGTTCTGTTCGAAAAAGCCCTCTTTAGGGAATTCTTTATTTGGATGATTATTTTGATAAGTATCTGCTGGAGGCAGAGTCAGAGGATACGCCTCCTCCGTTCCAGAATCAACGTCACACTGATGTTTGGATTGAAGAATCTTAACATTGAACTCACAGCGTCAGGCATATTTCTCACAGGTGTTAAAACATTTCTCTTTACTCATGTCCTTCGAATCATCAGTAGAGAGTGGAACGCACTCTACTGTTAGCTCAGCTGAGACTTTTATAGCTAGAGAGAATTAGGGGTGGATTAAACCGTATTTAATGTAGATTTTCTTTGAGTAGTTCAGGGTCTCTGCAGGGTCTTTTCATAAAGAAATTCATAATATGGTTTTTAAGCCAGAAAAAGACTCAAATATGTGACGATATTTTAAACAAATATGACCAAACGGTCTTAAATATGTTGATAATTACATTTAATGCTACTTCAATCATTTAAATGCTACGATTGCCTTTTAATACGATCTTTTTTGCATTTCCAAACTCCTTACTGCGTACACACAGTACTGCAATGTAATCTACTTTGGGAGTAACTGTTAGGCTGATGAGTCTGAAGGTGTTCATGTAATTTCTAATGTCATAAACAAAATGTGTTAAAACTTGATGAGCTTGCAGAAACAGCGGTGTAGTGACTGATGTATGTAGATATCACAAGTTCTTGTCGATCTGGTTTAGCCGTTTGTGAACACTCCCTCCAACTCCTGCACCTTCCTCAGATGGGTGCATGATGACACATATATTCATTTTGAACATTTCTGTATTTAAATTAAAACTGTTGAACTTATACACCCGAATAAGTCCAAGTGTCACGGACGGAGACGTCCTTTAAAGATCAGGTGAAGGGGCCTCTTCCTCCTCCTCCTCCTCCTCCTCTGTGCAGTCGTGTTTCCAGTCAGATGTTTCCCACACAACATCTGAGCAGATTAAAGAACAAACAAACTCTGGAGCAAATTAGATGTCACAAATGGAAGAAAATAGCTTTGTAATGGGAGACGACAGAACCGTTGACGTGTTGTTGTCTGGACAAGCCCGCGTTCAGAGGAAGCAGCGAGGTGTTCAGTGTCGACCCAGTGAGGCGACTGAAGGTGATGCTGATGAATGGAAACTGCCTGCTCCTTTTTCCGTCCCGTAAACACGAGCTCTGCTGACTGTCTTTTATCACTGAGAAGATGTTAGAGGTAAACATTCGATATGACCCATGTTCTGTTCAAGTACTGTGAAACTAATCCATTGACGGTGGGTATCAGCTTATAACCATGAAGTGGTTCTTGGTGGGTGAACTGACCCTCCTCGTCTTTTCCTCCCCGAAGCTGGACGGCCGGACAGATGGCGCTCTGGATTCCAGGGAGAAGCTCCTGGAGTTTGGTTTCGACTACTGCTACTGGTCGGTGGACCCAGAAGACCCTCACTACGCCTCACAGGAAGAGGTACCGTCTCTTTACACAACCTGGAAAGTCCAGACATTGACCTTCACAGTTTTTACACTGCTCCCATCATTTACAGGCTTCAGGCTTCAGGAATAATAACTGAGGAGGACCATTCAGTGTCCAGCCTCAGAACCAGTCTGTCTCTGATTTAGAAACTAGTGTGGTGCTTCATGGAGAGTTTAACCATCCATGAAGTGAAGCATGACGACTTTGTTACATCATCATTCAATTCATTAATAATTCATGACTTATTTTTCCAACTCTTGTGACATTTTTCTTTCTTCAGAGAGAGTAAAGTCCGGTAAAAATTGGGAATAAATTAAGTTTAATGTCTTCTATGCGGTCTGGTTCAAGCCTTGTTTTTCCCCATCATGTGGGTGGAGACCAGTTCCACACCAGTTCAGACTGTGAGCTGGAGTTGACTTGGGGTAGATTCAACCTCAGTCGCAGTCAAACCTTCTTGCAGACGAACCACAACATGAGGCTGTGTGTGTTGTGACGTATGTTTCTACACAGATGGCCACTCTGGGGGGATATGATATCAACGCCAGCTGTTACCCAGAAGTCTCTTGGCTCAGACATGGCACCAATAGACTCAGCTCGCTTTTCTTATCCAGGCTTTTGATTGAAGAGTGAGATGTCTGTCTTGTTGCTTTGATTAGAGGGTGTAGTTGAACCTGAGGCATTCGGTGAACTGGTTCCTAAATTGAAGACAGGAAGTCTCTCTTAAGAGTTTCTGTTTTTTATTCATTTCTTTGTTGTTGCATTTTTCATCAAAATGGCTGAACCGCTGGTTTTCGTTTAAGTCTCCTCTGCCGCTCCCTCTCTACTCTCTGAGCCGTCTTTGTATATCTCCATCGCCTACATGCTGCGCCAAGCAACAGACAACACTTCTTCCTCTGCCGTTATCCTCGTCGCATTCATGTCCAGCCACAGTCCCGTTACAACAAGACCATCCTTTGTTGGCCTGTGGTGGGTGGGAGGACACAAGTGAGGGCCCGGCTTTAAATCTGACCTCTTTTACTGCACCACAGTCCAAAGACTTGTCTCTTTAACAGAGAGAGAGATGACCATGTCAGGATTTGAATTTCTCTTGAGCTTAAGACAAAGTGTCTGATGTAAAAGGCAGACGATGAGAGCCAAACGATCCAAATGAATGGATCAACAGTGGAAGGCGGGGTCTAAAATTCGAGAACCCGTCAATCTAACAACCAGAAGGATAAGAGCCGGCCTCTGGTTCATGTTCTGTTCTCCACCCACTCCAACCTGCCTGCCCCGGCTTCTCAGCCTCTTTCCCCACCTCTTTTGGACTTTTGTCCAAAAATCTGAACCTACAAAAAGAGAAACTAATCTGATCCCTGGTTCCGTTTGATCCGGATCTTGGTTGAGGGGAGGTTTCACACGTGATACGTCTGTATTAAAGTGAAATGTCTGCAAGTGGTGATCAAACAAAACCCGAAATCTGTTTATTGTTGAAAACTTAAACTAAAATGTTGGCTGATGGTAGGCGACACCAGAGGATAAAGTTCTAACTTTAATGAGTTGTATTTGGCGGCGCTGTATTTTCTCACGGTTTCCGCTTTTTAGAACTGCTGTTTTTTTTATTTATTTGAGGGCAGGAAGAGAGGGACTTGTTCTGAATTTGTCTGTCGTCCCCTTGAGACCGAGACAAACTGAGCCCATGCTAGAAAGAACCTAAATGGGTCTTAACTCCTGTTATTTTCACTCTGGTACTATCCCACCACACCCTCAGAGATCCAGCCTTACTCCCCCAAACTGACCGAAACATAACATCCATCCGTCACGGAGAGTTTAGCCAGATACTCGTCCTACAGCGGAGATTAACAGAGATGTGGTCTCTTAAACTACATGCTGGGATGCAGATGTGGTTGTAATGTTTTTCAGTGCGACATGTCACAGGATGAGTGCTCAGTTTTTCATCTGTATGTTTGGGTGAAGAAGGTTGTGCAGAGAGAAACGAGAAGGGCTCTGCCAAGTTTGTTTATGAACCATGATCTGTAATGGGATCCAGCTGTTGAATGAACACAGGAGAGAACTTGGATTTCCTGAACGCCGGCTTTTCTTTAGGTTAATAAACAGGTATTTCCTCTAATTTATAACAGAAACGGCGTATTTGTGTTTTTAGGAAACTGGAGTTTGAAACAGAAAACGACTGAGAAACTGTTTGAAGACGATGAGAAAGTTGAATAGAAGACAGGAGGGGAAATGGGGAGGGGGTCTGCAGGCCCCCCATCCCTTGCCTGCCCAACTAACAGCTGCCTCACAAAGTGATTTTTTTTTTTTTTCCGCAGTCAAATTTCATGGCAGGGACGTCACTGCTGGGGATTTGTCTCGGAGCACAATGCCGGATTTTATTGCCAAAGCTTTCTGAAGTTTCCCCTCCTCTTCCTCTTCCTCCGCTCCTCTGTCGACGCAGTTTGTGATTGGCAGCGTTTCTAGGTCTGTGTGTCAGTGATGCTGTAGAATGTGAAAGAATAGCTTCCCTGTGTATGAGAAGAATCCCACACACACTCATACACACACTCTCACACACGTGAGCATGTGGTCTGCCTGAACACAGTCCAGTCCAGTTTGAATTAACCACTAACCAGAATCCAAACACGCCGCAAAGAAAAATTAGCTCTGCAACATGTGGTTGCTGAACAAATACGCTACGCTGTCACTGATAGAAAGTAGTTTGAGCATAAATCACATGAGTTGTAAAGAGTGCTCACTTATATCTCAGTATAGTAACATTAAAGTTCCGATCTGTGTTGGATTGTTTGGTTTCCATCCAACCAAATCACTGAAAAGTGATTCACAGTCAAGTGGTGCCAGATTTCTGCACCTGAACTTCAACTCTCACATTTTATCATCATGTAATGAATCAGCTACACAAATAAAGTCAGTGACTTTAATTGGTTTCAACTCACACTTGCGCTAAACTCCTCCGATTGTCTTCTTACGATCTCTAGTACGTACACACTGCACGATCTTATTCACAGCCGCAGGTTCGAGGAGGCTGTAAATGCAACACTTCAATTAATCTGTGGAGAAGCAGATGTTACAGAATGAGTGAAGGTGCCGAGGCAACTGGTCTTCATCAGGGGAGCTGAAGAAATAATGATTAAGGATGAAGAAATAGTGTGGGCTCTCTGTCCTTCAGCGAGAACTGTCTTGTTTACGGCCTGTTTGTCAACAACAGTGTGCTAGCTGGTGCTGGTCGCGCCTGAAAACAGTGTGTGAGATTTTTAGTGTGTCTGAAACCTGATTGTATCTATTTATGGGGAGATGTTCCAGTTATCAGTCATGACAATAACAAAACAACAGAGAGGTGATGGTGCTGGTGCATGCTCAGAATGTATTAATATTAGGAATGCAAACTGGAACAGATCTGCAGATACGTTGGTGGAAAAGGAGAAGAGAGGGAAGAGACGGAGAGGAAGCTGATTGGCTAGAGTTCAACAATGCTCTTGTTGGGACAGAATTTGTAGGTCGAATTAGCAGCGAGAGGCGTAGAAGATTCAGCTGAAACAAACAGATTGACTGCCCCTCATTACTCTCTCACACACACACACACACACACACACACACACACGGGAATCAAGGTCACTGGGAAAGAAAGTGGAGCAGAGGACAGGAACGTGAGTAAAAATGAAGGCAGGGGGTGCATTCCATTTTCCAGTATGTATTTTGGAACCAGTGAGGAGGCGGGACCTTTTTACTTTTTAAAAAAAAATACATCCAACCATATCTACAGAGTTTTTCCATTCCTCCCAGAGGAGAGTGGAGCTGCATGTCTCATTCTTCAAGGCGGGCTGGGAATGACTTCTGCAGCTCTCAGACAGGTGGGAGCCATCGGTGGTACCCAAAAGGTCCAGAGCTGCAGTCCAGGATTCTAAACAAAGACAAATGTCCATTTGGTCCATATTTTGGGGCAGCTACGATGTTGTCCACTTATAGGAAAGTTGATGGTTTGACCCCCGGCCCCTTGTAGTCTACATCAGTCCAGGATGACAAGTGTAACCTTTATTATTTTCTGCAAACACAGACACACACACACACACACACACACACACACCCTTCTCTACGTTCTAGCGGACAGCGATCCACATAAACCAGACCAGCGACCGGTGTTTTCTACAGCGAGTCATTACGAGACTTGACTCGTTACAGAAGCATTACGACGTGCCTGTATGTCAGCATGTATTTAACATTCTGTCTCTCATTGCTGTCACTCTCCGTCAACGTTTCACGCTCAATGCGCCGCCGTCCTGTCATTTCTGCTGCTTCCCAGCCGCCAACGAGAACGCCTCTGGAAAAAATATACACTAGGTGGTCCAACAACAGTCCAGGGGGAGAACTGCTGCAACTTAGTTCAACTCATCAGTCAGCAATCGATCCATGCTTTAGTCTGTCAGCCAGTCACAGGCCTCCCTACCCAGATTTCATCATCATCGCTGTTTTTCATTGCATTTCGTCATCTTCACCGCATCAGTATCAGCATAGACCCTCCTCTTCTCTAATCTGGAGATCCTTTCTCCACCTTTTCTGACCCCAGAGCGTTTTTTCTCTCTTCCTTCCTGTTTCTATGTTCATGTGATGGATTTGACCTATTTCCTTCCAAAGAATCAAATCTATATTTTGCTTTTCCTCTTTCATTGTTGGTTTTTCTCTACGATTCTTTTACTCAGAAGGAAGTAAACGCCGAGACGCTGTTTCCTCTAAAAACTGCCTGCCTACAACCTACTTCCTGTTAATGGAGATGTTGAGTCTGTCCGGCCAGCACGCTCTGCTTTCTCCTGTTTCACTTGATGGAGTACGTTTCCATTCCCACAATGCAATCTGTCTCTTACCTCAGCCGCTTTCCGTTCCAATGCTGCCGGGTGCTGCGATCTGTGAGCCAGAGCAGAGTGACGCTGATAAGAGGAAGGATTGTTTTCATATTACCACATGGACACAGTTTTATGTCTTTCATTAATCCTCTGCTGGTTTTTCTTCTGAGGTCATTTGAAGTGTTTTTTTCATAAACACAACCAGATAAAACGACCCAGAAACAGAGACGACCAAAGAGATCCTGCTGAGAGTCAAGTTCAGAGCCGAAGCTCTCTTTGTGCAAAGCCCACAGGGACCCTCAGCCTTGTTGTGACCCCCATCGAGAGAATTTGAAAAGGGTCCGCTTGAACAAGTTCTGTACCGACGTTTTCCATGTTTGACAGAGGAGAGGACGTCTTTCTGTTTCTGAGTAGTAGGATGAGGACAAGACGAGGGCGGTGCTGCTTCTTGTCTTCGTGTTTGAGCCTCCATTCAGCCAAGAGGCAGGGGGCAACGGTTGGTGGTCCGGACTCCGGGAGGGACTGCACACTTAATGGCATTATTGGACAGCATTTACATACGAATCTCATGGTTCCAATTTAGTTTTTTCAACTTAAAACGGACTCCACCTCCTGAAATGTGACTTAATGACTCCGGTTTTGTTCTGGGAAATTCTTAATCCAAATGTTTTCACTCTCTTAGACAAAACCGTTCATTAAATAAAACAACTGTTTGTAGTCGGTTCAGAAGGAACTCTCAGCGTAGGAATATTGACGCGTGTCGTCCTCGTCACGTCGCCTGAGGCTGATTTATAAGGTCACAGCCGTTGTGGCGGAGTTTTCACTACGTCCACCTGCCTGCTGGGCGGCACACGGTCGGCAAGGCTACAGAGAAATATTTCCAAACCATGAATGCTGTCTGCTGAGGGAAACCGCTGAAGCTACAGTTTAGTTTCTAAATGGATTTTTAAAGTTTTTTTTTTTTTTTTGATGGAATATTTAGTCTTTTAATGACAAAAACAAAAAACACCTCAAAAGTTTCTGCAAGCTTAACGAGATCGATCAGCCGCCCAACAGAAGTAAAATCTACAAAATTCTCATTCTCCTAAGAATGGGTTTAGGTTTCCGTGGAAACACGCGTCATTGTAAAAATGTTTAAACATGAAGAGACACCACTTCAGTATACTGTTGATTGTTTTTAGGATAAATGGAATAGTTGTAAAGTTCCTCTCCTGGCCAAAACTCAATCCAGACTTACTAAATAATAAAGTTTCTTTCTGTCCGTCCGTCCGTCATCTCTCAGAATAGACATAGTTGAGTATTATTCCACTGAAACGACAAGAATTTAAACTTAAAAGATCTCTAAATACCAAAAACAGGTCACGTCTGAGAGTTCTGCCTCCGGCTTTCTGGAACTGAAAACCCAGAGTTCCCCTCATCTCAGGCTTAATGTATGTTATCGGTTCTGACCTCCGGCGCCGAGTCACTCGCTGTCCTTATTTGTTTCATCAGCTGTTTTTTTGTCCTCATATAAGAGGTGTGTGTCTGTGAGAGCTTCACTGCACCAGACCAGATGACCCATCAAGTCCTTGAGGCCGCTTTCAAGCACCTCCAACAGAAACCCGTTCCCGCGGTTCTGTAAGCCTGAGTACACACCGACCCGGCTCTCGCCTCTCGTCTCAGGTGCCCACACACGGAGGTGTGTAGAAATGTTTGATCCTTGGAGGTCGTCGGCTTTCTCGTCTGTGGACTTAACCATCGGTATCGGATCTCCGGGGTGTGTTTTGGTTCTGGGGGGAAAAGTGCTGGGTTCTCAGGTCTGGTCCAGGTCAAGTTTCTGTGTTGCCTTTGGATTCTGGCAATGAGGCTCAGGAACAGATCCTGAAGGAATTCCTGCTTATCAGTGAAGAGCCAGAGAAGAAACTAAGACTCTATGCACAGGCTTGAGGCAGTGTTGACCTCAGATAAAGAAAAAACAAACAAACAATAGGCTCCACCCACATTTCTCGCCACTCATAGTGTGTTTTCTGCAGCTTCACACAATGAGAATAGTTTGTGTCCAATCTCACCTCCCTGATCTGGTTGCTAAACTTCACTGACGTTTTAAGTCCAACAAGAAGACCTGAATACTGAAGACGTGGGATTAGAAGCTTTTCGTGAAGTTGTTGTTTCTCGTGATGAGCGTTCACGTCGACCTCGGCAGACGAACGCCAGCCTTCGGCTAGAAGCTGAAGATTAAGTTTAAACAAAAGCCAGATGTGTCAATTTTCACAAATGACATCCTGCTTATTTGTAAAAACAGGGTAAGATATCAACGCACAGGTTTCAAACTAATCTCAAAAGTGTTTTTGATTCGGCCTCGTGATAGTAGACACACACACACACACACACACACAATGGAAACATGTGACCTCAGCCGATTGTTTTGTGCAGGATCTCCCGTCTGACCGATGCACTTCTAGCCCAGGTTTATTTTCCTGCTACGCCAAAGTCCCCCACCCCCGTACACACACATGCACATTCTGCAAGGTTGTTTACCCAGAGCGTTAGCGGACCTCGCTGCTCCTTACCCAAACACCTCGGCGGGAAGCGACAGTACCTCCCTGCCACCGTCTCGCTCCCACAGCCTTGAGAGAGTGGACCCAAATCTAAAAAACTCCACGATCTCCGAACTTCCGTCCAGAATCAATGTTCTCCGGTTTCTGACTCATTCATCATCTTCACCTGGCTGATTGAGGGTGTGTGTCCGTGTTCCTCAGGTGTTCCAGGACCTGGGCGTGTCGGTTCTGTCCGGAGCCTCTGAGGGCTACAACGTGTGCCTGTTTGCTTACGGCCAGACTGGATCAGGGAAGACCTACACCATGATGGGGACACCGGTGAGGACCAATCATCTTTGAATCCTTTTCTCATTGACATTCCCAAGACATGCACTAGTCAGCCATAACATTATAACCACTGACAAATGAAGTGACATTGATTATCTGGTTGCCACGGTTTCCGTCAGTTGGTGGGAAGGTATTGTTCTGAAGTTGATGAGGGGGTCGGGGGTCCACAACCGTGTTGGGTGTTCCTTACCTGCAGTGGTTAGAACCTGGCCAAGCGGTCAGAGTACGGACAAAGGGTTACGGACCCCCAAGACTCGAGAGAAAAGGCTAGACATTTGAGTTTGCCAAAAAAAAGGTTACTGCTGGCTCCGATAAATGGTTGTCAGAACACACAGTGACATCACAGTGACATCATAGATCTGTTTTGGCGGCAAAAAGAAACCGCTACACAATATGAGGCAGGTGGTTTTGAATTTACGGTTGATGGCTGTGTGTGTGAGACATTGACTGAAGATAAAAATATGCAAATACAAACACTGTAATGAAACTCATTTAGTTGTGATCCAAATAATTCTACTGAATCCTCATTCTCTGCGTTGTTGTCAGGACTCCATCGGGTTGACCCCGCGGATCTGTCAGGTACGTCACACTGAAGAAAGCATCTGCCCAACGTCTGGTGTTTCAGGGGGAAGTTAACCGCCGCTCTGATTTCCTTACAGGGTCTCTTTAGGTCCGACGACACTTTTCAGGAAGGGCAGAACTCCAGCAGAGTCGAGATCAGGTACTGGAAGAACCGGATTGTCGTTCAGTGGATCTTATTGTTCCACCAATGTTCAGATCCATGTATTATTCCCTGAGATGTGAAAGAAAATTTGGGAAATTATGTATTTTCTGCAATATTACACAAAATTAAACGAGAAAAATCATCTGGATCCAGAATTTATTTATGTGTTTATTTTAATTTTTGTCTTTTTTTATAACTTGAATCATTTTATGAGGGTGGGTCGATAATCAGAATTTGGATTTTGGTTTAATTTGATCAGAAAGGACTGTATGGCTGTGGCGGATGAATTCCCTCTCCTCGTTTCCAGACAGTTTTTTTTGCCGGGTCATTTGTTTGGACCATCTTCCTAACGCTCAGACCCGTAACCATGACTACGACCTGGTTCAAACACTGTACATCCATTGTCACCCTAAAGCTCCACTTCCTAAGAGGCAAATTACCAGGAAATTAGATTTAAAGAAGACGGCTTGTTTGTGGGCCTGTCGGTACCGGTATCAGATGACCCGGTCCTGACATCATTATTAAGTTGTTTCTGAACATTCTGTCGCTGCAGCTTTCTGGAGATCTATAACGAGCGAGTGCGAGACCTGCTGGGTCGAGGAGAGCAGAAGCGGTCCTCCCTCAGAGTCCGAGAACACCCCGAGAAAGGACCCTATGTCCAGGGTAAGAATCCATGACCCGGACATCCGGACCCAGGGAGACCGAGGGGATCCAAAACTCCAAAATGTCACCGCCACACAGTCGGCAATGTTTTAGCATTTTATTTGTTTGCAAGGTGGGTTAAAGATGTCGCCTCAGCAAAGGCTTTGGGTTCCAATCCCAACCTGGGGCCTGCCTGTGTAGAGTTTGCATGTCCTCCCTTGTGATCAGGTGAGACATGCTACAGTTAGCGGCTGACGTGCTAACATTAGCTGCAGTGCTAACTTCAGACATGCTAGAGTTGGCTGCTGACGTGCTAACATTAGCTGCAGTGCTAACTTCAGACATGCTAGAGTTGGCTGCTGACGTGCTAACGTTAGCTGCAGTGCTAACTTCAGACGCTGCAGGGTTTTTGTCTCTCAGATGATCAAACTCTCTCCATCTTCTAGATGGATGAAGCGTCTGACCAGATGTTTCGTCCGGTTGGACGAGTCATCCCGTTCAGCAGGGAATCAGGGCTAAAGAATCTAACAGTGAACATAAGGGGGACAGCCTGATACATGTTTCATATTATGGTCTGTAATTTGTTACGTGCATCACAGGACTTTTAATCATATCCTCTAAGTTCAGTTTACAAGTTTGTGAGGTTATTTGGTCAGTGGTGGAATTTTCTGCTGGTTCTTATTCAGACTCCCTCTTTCTCTCCCTCTCTCTCTCCATCTATCTCTCTCTCCCTCTCTCTCTCCCTCCCTCCTTGTTTAAAACGAGATGTCCACTCATTGTCTGTTTTAGGAGAAATCCCAGCTGACCAGAGGAAGTGAAGTCATTTCCTGTTGGAGCGGCGCCTAACGCTGCAGCCTATTTAAAACTCACAGCTTTTACTTCTCCTCTCTCACCGCCTGTTCACTCTTTTACAGGCACTCTTATTCTTTTGAAATATTTATTTTCAGTGTTTGCTGTTAAAATGAGGAAGAAGTGTGAAACATGATTCATGCTTAGAAGTAGAGCATTATGGGAAAATATGGCCGCTTATACTTGAAAAAGGGTTAATGTAAGACACACACACACACACAGCTAACCTTAGCTAACACACTACTGTTGAAAGATAAACCCTCACACACCTCCAGACTCACTCCTCCTGTTTCGTTGTTCTCTCACTATAAAGTCAGCCAAGTGATTCGACAACCTCGTCAGTTATTTTATTGAGAAAACAAGAGACGATGCGTTCACTGCCCACTCTGACACCAAGGACTTATTGAAATCCTGTATTTTGAGTCTCGCTTCAAGAACCTCAGTAAAAAGTCCATCAGCAGCTGAACTCTTCCTTTGAAATGTAAAGCCCTCATCCTCAGAGCTGTTTCATATTCATCTCATCAGGATTTTTCCACCGAGCCGATGTCTTCCAGCTGTGTGTCGATTCCTGAAGAGTTTTTATGTTGATGTGTGTTTCTGTTGGCCTCCCTCTCATCAGACCTGTCGCAGCACGTCGTCTCAGGCTGCAAACAGGCCATGGACCTGTTGGAGGAAGGCATCGCCAACCGAATCACGGCCGCAACCCACAACCACGACGCCAGCAGCAGGTCTCACGCCATCTTCACCATCCAGTACACGCAGGTCATCCTCTCAGCCTCAGCTGCACTCACTGTAGACGACGACGACGTCTGTAGATTCCTGTCTGACTCCGCCCCTTCTCCTTCTTCACGCCACAGGCCATCCTAGAGAATAACCTTCCCTCAGAAATCGTCAGCAAGATTAACTTGGTGGACTTGGCAGGGAGGTGAGTCTCCATTCGCGTTTGAGTTTAAACTCCCCCTAGTGGATCTTTACTGCAACCCCCTGAAATTCCACCTTTGTTGTCTGACAGTGAGCGAGCGGACCCCCACTACTGCCGGGACAGACTGACCGAGGGCTCCAACATCAACAAGTCGCTGGTCACTCTGGGCATCGTCATTTCTGCTCTTGGTACCAGAACTCCTCCACGTTTCCTGTTTCCTTTCCATGTCCTCCTCCCTCTCCGTTAATCCCTCGCCATCTCCACAGCCCAGAACTCCCAGATGTCCAGCAGCTGTCAGAGCATCAACAGCATGGCGTCTGAGGGCGACGGCAGCACGGCCGGCAGCCACAGCAGCTCCCTGTGTGGCGGCGGGAGGAGAGTCTGCTTCATCCCCTACAGAGACTCTGTGCTCACCTGGCTGCTGAAGGACAGCCTGGGAGGAAATTCCAAGACCATCATGATCGCCAGTAAGAGTTGAAGGAAGGCGCTCAGACAAACTGTGACTGAGGGGTCAGAGGTCAACAGTGTTGTAATATGAGATGAACAAGTGAAGTTAAAATCATTAAAATTTCTGTCTAGTCCTGCGTTTTCTGCAACTCAAAAAGTATTACCTCGTTTTTAAAGCTGGTTTTATTCGTTGGTTGATCTTAAGTTAAGCCTGGACTGAATTACATCATAAACTTAAAATCATCTCTCAGCACCTCCCTGGTGTCTCTGACAGGTAAGACTTAGAACCATTTCCTGTCAGTAACATTCTAACTGTTACTCTGTGGGACCATCTATGATGTTTTTTATTTTCTATTTAGATAAAAAGGCTCTAACGTCATTATTCAAGGTGCACCGATTGATTAATAACTACAAACCTATCAAATCCATCTGGTTTGGTCCATCCTGCCTACTGACAGGTCTGGTTTTAACAAGTCAGGCTTCCTCCAGACACTTAACCTGTGTGTTAATCGCCGTTTGTGTGTTTGTTCCGTGTGTGTTTGCTGCAGCGGTCTCGCCTTCCGCCAGCAGTTACAACGAGACCCTCAGCACCCTGCGATACGCCGCCCACGCTAGAAATATTGTCAACAAGCCTCGTGTGAACGAGGTCAGTGCGTCGAGACGAAGAGCCCTCATGTTTGACGTGATGTTTTCAGAGGGTTGACGCGTTCTTCCTCCCTGTGCAGGACGCCCACGTCCGCCTCATCAGGGAGCTGAGGGAGGAGATTGACAGGCTGAAGAGCATGCTGCTCAGCTTCCAGTTGGTACGTTGACCTTTTTACCCTCTCTGACTAAAGAAGACATGATTCCTTCTTCGGCTCAAAGCAGTGTTGTGTTTCTCCGTGACATTTTTAACGCCGCGGGTGATAAAGACTGAACTGCATCTTAATGAGCGTGACATTTCCCCCCCCACCGTCTACTGGAAATTAACTCATCGTCTTTCCCTCTCCTGACTGACAGCAACGTAATCCGAGCCCATCCCTGAGCGACGAGAGGGATGGAAATCTCTCTGACATCGTGCTCCAGAACGAAATGAAGGTAACGCCACATCATCAGCTACACGCCGGCGCTCTCGCTGCATCGCCGCATTAACCTCATGATTGGATGTATCCATCAGCGCCGAAGGATTAGTGAAGACAAGTTAGAGTAGACATAATTACTAAAGTCTCAGTCACGAACCATCACGTCGATGAAGAGTTGGATGGTCTTCTTCCACGGAACATTTGTTGCTAATGATTCTTCCATAAATTAGTGAATTTGAAGGCTGGGACTGAAACAAGTGAGCCAAAACGAGAGCGCCGAGTCGGAACACGTGACTGCTGTTTCATTTATCAGGAATGTTTCAGTGGGTCCATGAAGGAAACTTTCACACCTGTTACACCTGGTGGACACTAGGTGGCGCCCCGGTGCTGCCATCATCCAGAAGGCTGGTGGTGGATAGTTTAGATGCAGAAGGAGAAGGAGAAGGAGGAGTCAATCACAGAGATTGACGGCTGTCCTTCTCCATGTTCGTCTTCACGAGAAGCTAAAATAGAAATGAACGCTGTTCTGAGTCCTTAAAAAGGATGATGAGTTTTAGACCCTCTTCATTTTTGTATTTATTGTTGTGAGAAACACTTATTTTAATAACCCAGTTATTAATGACACCCCTGGAGGACGAGCGGTCGTTAACTCACAGCTGATGGAGATGTAGATGTGAGCTCATGTCGTTTTTTTCTGTCGATGTCTTCGGTGTCTCTCTGACCGCCGACGCCGGTGTCTCCTCCCTCGTCTCCTCCCTCGTCTCCTCCTGTGTCTGGTCCTCAGGTGGAGCAGCTGACTCAGGATTGGTCGGAGAGCTGGCGAGACAAGAATGAGCTGCTGCAGCGGTACAGCGTGGACATCAACGGCGACCGGGCCGGTTTCCTCATCAACTCCCTCCAGCCTCACCTGGTCACTCTGGACGGAGACGTTCTGAGCACCGGGGTCGTTTTCTATCAACTCAGGGTACGACCTTTAAACGGCAGACGGACGTCAGGAGTCCATAAGAAGGGTTTGACCTCTGCTGCAGTTAAAAGCTGATTTTTTTGTTGTTCACATCTGCTAGTCTGAGTCGGTTTCAACAGAGGTGAGGTCAAGAGTTTGAGTCCAGTCTTTGTTCCGTCTTTAAAACACCCAATCCAGTGTTTTGTGTAAATATGTTTTGGTTTATCTATCAGAATCACGAGGAACGAGAATGTGCAGCAGTTAATATTCATGTCAGCGATGTCGTACATGTTTGTAACTTTCTCTCTCTGAGGAAACGCCCGCCCCGGGTCCAAATGAACAACATGACGCAAACTGATCTTTTCTCTGTCTGCTCTACTTGACTTCCGGCACAACTTTCTGACGTGTCTTCTTTTTTTTTTCCTACTAGATTCTTCCTCCTCCTCCTCCTCTTTTCTGTCTGTTCTGCTTGAAACCCTCTTGAGAAAAGGTGGGTTTCTACTCCTTTCTCTGCTCCCTCCCACGCCGTGTCTCCGAGTGTCTCTCTTTCACGCTCCAGAAGGCTCTTAGTTCTGAGCCTCAGACTCAGGGGAGCTTAAGCCCTCCTGATTCTGACAATGACAAGCGAACCCTCAGGCCTGACTATTACTCTGCTTTAAACTCTGTTTGTGTCGGAGCCGAAGACCCCTGGGACCACACGTTGGTCCCGACACCGCAGGAGAAAGCTTTTAATCCCATTAGAGGAAACTTCTCCTGGTATTTCTTCTGTCAGGAGTGAAAGGACGAGTGTCTCTGCTGCTGTTTGAAAGAACAGCCAGAAAACCTTGCAGGACTTTGTTTTATTTATGTGGATTTTTAAAAAGGCGCCGGTGTGTTCAGTTCATGTTTATTTTCCCCCGACAGGAAGGAGTGACCCACGTCGGCCCCCAGGAGCAGTTTGAAGAGCCGCAAATAGGTATTTATTTATTTTGTGTCGTCCAAACGCTTCACAACATGCAGCATAGAAACTCTGAAAACGTGACTGTTTCTGTGATCCAGTCCTGCAGGACGGCGCCAGGTGTGAGATTGAGAACCGAGGAGGCGTGGTCATGCTCCGGCCGCTGCCGGGCTGCGTGTGTCTGCTCAACGACCGGGAGGTCACCGAGACCTGCAGGCTGGCTCAAGGTCGGTGCCGATCCTCACGCCGACCTCCGTTCTACATCTGTCTGTTCGCAGGATCGCACAGAAACTGTATAGATTTTAGAATAGAATTTTTGCGACCCGGCACATGGGTGCCACCAATCAGCCATAACATAATAACCACTTGCTTCATATTGTGTAGGTTTCCTTTTAGCTGACAAAACCGCTCTGCCTTCGCTGTAGCACCTTCGCATCAGAACCAGCATTCACATCTTTCAGCAAACTGTGCAACAAAAGTTCTTTTGTGGGATCCGAACCTGTCGCCAGTTCTCCACGCCATCAGTTTGTCAAATCCTGAACAGATCTTTACGCTCAAGGAAGCAGGTGACGAGCGTGTTCTCGGCTTCTTGTAGGTCGTCATGAGACATGTACCATAAAAACACGTCCACGGACCTCAGAGGGTCAAAACCAGGATTTAAGTGGACCGTGGAATCGAAAATGAGCGTTTAAGTCTGAGGAGGTCATGTGACTGTTTCACACTGCAGGATCTCACTTAAAGGTTAATGTGCTGTTACATGATGAGGGTTGATAACTTATATGGGTCAACGAGCAATTACACATGCAGGCAGATTCTTCGCTCACATCCAGCCCCCTCCACGCAAACACCGCAGCACGTACTTCCCTTTACATCAACACATCGCTGAAGCGTGAGCTCCGCCTGTGATGACGAACGATGTGGCTCTCTGTCTCCAGGGATGCTGATCACCTTAGGAGGAGTCCACAAGTTCCGCTTCAACCACCCAGCAGAGGCAGCGGTCCTCCGTGAGCGTAGAAGGGTGGGTGCTGCACAGCTGGAAGTGAAAACGATCGCTGCGGTTGATATTCTATGATGCTGACGTGAATAATGGTGGTTTCCCCATCTGTTCTCAGGTCAGTGAAGTCGGCATGAGCTGCACTTACATCGATCTTTGCCCTCTGACCCCTGACCCCAGGTAAGTACTCAACAAAACACTGCTTGTGTGTGTTTGTGTGTGTGTGGTATAGAGTTAATCTGTCAACTCACAGCATGCATATTTGATAGCCGGTACATATGTTGTACCAGGCTGCAGAAATAGGGCAATGCTTCATGCATGTTTCAGTTCGGTCGGTGGTTTCCATTAAACCCCCTTGTGAACAAGTCCTGTAGGCTGTTTATGGGATGTTGCTTAGTTTCTGCTGAAACAGACAGCACATATACAAATATGCCTCAGATAATATCTGGATATTAAGGTGCATCGATTTACTCTTCCTCTACCCCGGTGGGTTAGTGTTGTCGACGTGACGCTCCAGGAGCATCTGGGGGTCCGTCCCTCCTCCAGTGAGGAGCCGTCTGCTCGGCAGCATGTGGTGGTGCAGCAGCGCTACGTGGAGAGATTGCGACAGGAAATTCAGGCGGAGCAGAGGCGAGCTGAGAGAGAGCTGGAAAAGGAGCAGGCCCACCTCCGACAGCAGCACAGCGATTGTAAGAGTTCTATCCACACTCTCGAACGAATGCTTATGCAGCCGCTTTAAAAACTTCAAAACCCAAGATAAGTCATAAAAGTAAATCTTCTCCCAACAGTTCAGCAGTGGGTTCTGCAGGAGAAAATGCGCCTGAGAACTGAAGAGCAGAGGTTCACCCAAGAGTCTGGAGTCCAAACCGACTGCATCCCCGCACCATTCCTGAGGAGTTCACCGTCTGAGGGTCTTACGGTGGATCCTATGTCGCTCGTGGTAAAGGCCAGAAAGAAGGTGGTGCAGGAGGAACTTCTTAAGCATCACACCCTCTGCCGTGCAGAGAGTCGCATCCGGCGGAATAGGCTCCAATACCAACTGGAGAGAATCGCCCGCAAACGGCTTCTGTTGGAAGCTAAGAGGGAATTGCAGAGGCTAGAACGGGCCCTGCCTCCTGGACCAGACGGCCCAGAAACTCCTGAACCGGAATCACCCCCGAAACTCAGAGGAGGAAGAGCGTTTGTTTCACGTCGACACTCGTTCTCAGCAGATCTTCTGTCCCGGCTCTACCCACAGAACACCCCTGTCTTCAGGTAGGAATTCTATCATAACGTCTTTTGAGTGCTTGGATGGAAGGAAATAAATATTTTGTTTAATTAACATGTTCTCTCCTCCACAGACAATTCCTCAAGAGGAACAGATCCACAGAACTGACATCAATTTCCTCCACGGCCTCTGATTCAATCGTCAACAGAAAGTGGGTGTCAGAGGAGTGTCTCCCTCGTGAAAGAACCCAAAGCTGCTCCGGCACATTCTCCTCCTCAGGACAGACTCAAGCCCACCGGAGCTCCTCCGAAAACATCAGGCGAACTCTCAAAGACGAGCCCCAAGCTCAGCCCCTCAGGGAAAGACCAGAAAGAAAACCTCTGCTCCCGAATCGCGACCTGTCTTTTAAGAACCGGTCAGAATCGATGGTTGCCCTCAAGTCACCAGTGGGAATATCTGTGCTTTCAATCAACAAAGAAAATAAATGTATGAGTGAGAAAACTCGACCCAAAGCGGTCAACAATGGACTGGAAACCATCAGGAAGACGTTCTCTCTTTCTGTGGGTCCCAGGTTAAAAACTGCTCTGTCCAAAGTATTCAGGAAACCGCCGTCAAACGTGAGAAGAGGGCCCAAACCTCTGGGGAAGATTGCCTCCAAATTTCACTGGAGGCAAAGAGACCGGTGCTTCAAAGATTCCAAAATGAGGCAAAGCAAATGTGCCGTCAAATTATCCGTCTCGTGTGACGAGCTCGACCTGAGGACTTCGTTTGAGGGCCTTAAACAGAGACGGTGGCATAGCAGCGAGGCTCTGATGAACAAGACCAGTAGGTGGGTGGAACGACAGCGGGGACTGATGAGATGGGAGGAAGAGAAAGAAGACAAGGATGAAGTAAAGTCTGACTGTGAAAGCCTTTTCTCTCTTGACTCGCTGTCATCTGCTTACGCCACGGCTCTCGCTGAGCAGCTGAGACGCGAGGAAGCCGCTCAGAGCGAAACAGAGAGCGACGACAGTCTGATGTCTAAAGATTCATTATCTGTGGAGAACAGCAAGAAAGTCTCCGTAGTGGAGCGGCTGACCGTGGTGCCGACTTTCTCATCGATGACGGATCAGTCCTCTAAGTGTCAAATTACTCCGGTAATCTCAACGGAGACACGCTGGAGCCAGCGAGGCTCCCAAAAGTCAAAACACGGTGGTGCAACATGGAGGCCTGCTTCCCAAAACCCAGCAGTCACAGATTCCAGGGGCAAAGACATCGACAACGTGCAGACCACTTCGACCAGCAGCCCTCGCTCCCTGAGCAGCTGCAGCGTGAGGGATCCAGAGAACGCGCTGATGCTCACTGACGCCTGGTCCTCCACCGACGCCGCAGACAGTCCCAGGATCCGCCGCCATTCTCTGACACTTGAGAGGAAAATGATGTTCAAAGATGTACAGAGCAGCAATAGTCCCAGTCCAACCAGCACCGACCTCTCCGACTCTCAGAGCACATCTGGAAGCTGCAGCTCAGTGAGCACTGAGGCTGAAGATGAGACACCGCAGGAGCACAGCACTGAAAGTTCAGGAGGAACTCCAGATTTCAAAGACTCTCGGATTGCAACGGCTCCCGATGAGAGCCCACAGCTTTCAGGGTGTCGTGTTGATCGATCTGAAGGACAACTGGAAAATGTGGAGAAAGATGACGGAGGCAATAAAACCTCTCCCATCTCTAATCAGGCTGCGTTTTCTAAGGGCGACTGCACTAAAAACCAAGAATTACAGGAAAAGCTGTTCAAAGACGTTCCAAACATGGCGGTCGCTGACGTCACTATGACCTCTGACACTGAACCGTCTGCATCAGGCTGTCAATCAGAGATAAGTTTGTCGAAAAATGAAAGACAAGTCTTGAGCAAGATGGCTGACGCTGCCTTCCAATCTGACACTGAAGATGGTGAAAAATGTAATATCACGTACGAGTCTTTGACGAAGGACCGAACCTCGGATCAGGTAGAAACAGGTGAAGATGATCCTCTGCAGCCGGACTCTGTTAAAACAGCTTGTAAAAATTCCAGGAAGAGGAACAAACACCAGCAGGATTCTTTCACAGGCAGCCTGAAAATCCCCAAAAGGGCCGATGGCAGAGAGGAGATGGCCTTCTCCTCTTCCTCAGTCGCCAGCCTCGAAGATGTTTGCCCTGACCCAGAGAGGAGGGAACCATCTGTGGACTCTGGCAGCCCCGGATTGGAAGGGAGAATTAGACAAAACACTTCAGTAACAACTGGAAAGCATGGACAAAGGTGTCAGATCTCCGAGGATTCTGGGTGTGGTGACGTCGATGGGAGCTGCACGCCAGAGGAAAAAGTGAAGGAAGCAGCTTTAGATACTAAAGAGGAGCAATCCCACGTTGGTTGCCTTACCCGCCATGAAGAAAGTGGAAGACGCCGGTCGGAGGCTATTTGTAGCGCCATTGACCTGAGAATCTCACAAGTGGTGAGGGAGCACTTGACCGGCAGCGATGATGGGAGGAAGAGTCGAAGCATGAGCACGTTGTCACCAGCAGGAAGGTTTGACTGTGGATGGACAGACGGAGAGGTGATGGATGAGAGGAGTGATCAGGTGGTGGAGGAAGGACCAATCCCCGGTGAACACCTTTCAGTGGAAAGGATGATGAGTGGAAACACTTTGGACAATGTTGACTTGACGTCAGATGTTCCAGCTTCCTGTCATAAAAGTGACGCACTAAAATCTCCTGAGTTTGATGTGCCTCTTAACTTTCCTGACACCCGATCGAATCTGAGTCCCGACTCAGAGAGAGACTCAGAGTTTGATAACTCAGAGTTTGATAACTCAGAGAGAGACTCAGAGTTTGATAACTCAGAGAGAGACTCAGAGTTTGATAACTCTTCGTCAAGACAAGGGATTGATTCTCAGAGAAACACTGTGTGTGATTTAAGTAAACAGAACCTAACCTCCCTACATAATCCCATCTTTGATGAGGAACGCTCGAACAAAGTGGAACCTCTGAATCCAGAATCCCCAAAACATGATAATGAAACATCTTCCACTCTGGACGACTCAAAACCAAAGTGTAATAAACTCAATGATGCCGAGACTCCATCTAGATTTGAGGGAAAAGGGTTAAAAACACACTTGGGAAAGAATCACGACACAAGTGGACCCGTCAAAACAACATTTGATAATCCTGAATTCAAACCGACCCTACAGAAGGCTGACGGTCCCGCTTGTGTGAAAGGTTTTGCTGTTGGGTGTCATGGAAACGGCGGGAGAGATAACCCAACAGGAAGTAAACTTTGTATCGCAGCGGAGGATCAGTCAGACTCTCATGAGAGTCGTGGCGTCAAAATGAATTACCAAGTTCTTATTTTGGAAAAGGAGTCAGTGAAGCACCAAGCAGAGTCTAAGTATGAAGAGAGTATTTCTGGTTCTATGCAGCCGGACCTCAAATCAGCAGACGGAACTGTCGGCAGAAGAACTGTTCATGGATCAGTGGTGTCGTCTGGGGATAAACAGGAAAATCAAGCTCTCAGATCTAAAACAGCCAGATCCAAGAGGTTGAGGAGGATGCAGGCCCGTCCCTCCTCTTCCTCCGAGTCCTCATTCAAATCTTCAGACGACGACGTGGAAGAGGACCAAACCAGAGCCCACCACAGCCGGCTCACGTCTAAATGGCTAGAAAATGGAAAACACGACGTCAGACCCGCCCAAAGTAAGAACGCTGGTAAAAGTGAAGATAAAAGATCAGCGCCACAGAAGAAACCTGTGGAGAGAAACATCCCGTATCCAAAGAACAGCGAGGCCTGTATGCATTTTGCCTCCAGTGACACCAACCCCTTCGTCCTCCAATGGCAAGATGACGACCCGACCCAACACTGTTACAAGAACCCAGCGTTCGGGAGCGCCGCTGACTTGTACTGTAAATCTCCACTTTTGAACAGCGCAGAGAAGCGAATCACAAGATGCTGCAGCGTCGACAACGGCCTGAACGGACAGAACTCGCCTTTCGTTTCCCACCTGAGCTCTTTTGCCAACGATAAGCGGCTCTCCAGCACGCTCAGCAGCACGGAGGACTACAAGGAACCTGTGAGCACAACTCCTCCGGCATCTGGTGAAACCCACAATCATCTCGCCAACCTGCCTGTGAGCAGCGGTTCAGGTAAGGACGGATCCGGATGCATCAACTCCAGCCAGGTGGACGAAAAGATGTGTGTTTACTCCTCTGAGCAGGAGTCTCAGGCAAGGAGCAGCCGAAGGAAGAGGACCTGTGAACATGGAACACAAACGGAGCGTGACGTTCCGAGGCCAGAGCGCCACAAAAGGAGCAACACCGACGTTCCTGTGAGACAGAGGACCAGAGTGGACATTAAAGGGTCTCCAACGTGGGCCAGCATGGAGAGCATGTCGGCCCACATCTCCAAGCTTATCTGCAGCACCTCCGGCCTGCTGGAGGACGTCCAGGGAATGAGAGCTGGTGACTCGCCGAAGAGGAGGAGCATCAACTCCTCGAACGTCTCTTCTAGTGAGTGCGACGTGAAGGACCGCTCCTCTCAAACCACTCTAGATGTTGGCATCCAGACGGAAGGTTCTTCAGCGCCGGCAGAGAAGGACGTTCCTCAGAGGGAAAGGTCTCACGAAGTCAGCCTGATAGTCAAAGTTATCGGATCCGAGGTGGTCAACGTTTCTCGAGACAAGAATGTGATGAAGAGTAAGCCGGATGAAAAGATGCCGGGAGGAAGGTTGAACACGGCCGCTGCAGCACACAGATGTGAGAATAATCCTCCACAGGCCACCGCAGACAGACGCCTGAGATCTGCTTCTTCTAGAAGCCCAAAGAGAAACCCAGCAGAGGTGGTCCATCACAGATGTGTTGAAAACCTCGCTCTCACTTTAAGAAGTGAGCTGCTGTCTCTGAAGAATGAAAAAGCTACGTTCAGGGACCGCGCATCATCTCCCATACTGACTGTGGGAACACGATTCTGTGCGAAGAAGGAAGGGAACCAGTTTAATCCAGAGTACCGGGATAGAGGTGAAGATAGTTGCTCCTCTGGCAGACAGACTTCACGCAGAACTGTGTCTGAGGACAGTCACCCGGATTCTGGTGCTTCCTCCAGCAGATCAGAGTCGGGATCGCTTGAGAAAGTGAGTACAATTAGTTGTTCAAGCCCTAAAAGCCTGAGTTCATCACTGGATGGATTCACCGACACCAGCAACCCTGGAGTTCAAGACCCGGCGTCCAAATGGCAGCGGACCTCTCAGCAGAGGAAGACGTCTCCTTCAGCAGAAGCTCCAGCTGAGCAGGATCTGACATTAAGACGTCAGAGAACTTCAAACTACGCGGAACCCGCCACAGATTCTTACAATCCGTCCCCGGTCAGCACTCTGCAGCCGTTAGAAGACGACACGGTTTCACCGGTACCGAGTGAGAGCGACACAGACGTCCTGGTGAGCATCGACCCGGTCACCAGCATGTCCTCGTCCCGAGTCATCCCGCTAGTCCCAGAGGACCTTCCCATGCACAACAAGTTCAACAACTGGTCCGGCATCAGCCATCGGCGATCAAAACCCGCTCTGACGAAGAACCAAAACCATTCGGAGTGGCGCCCGACTGAGAACGGAGGAAGCAGAAGGGCGACTGAGATCCAGAGGCTGCGGCAGGAGAGGGAGGAGGTGATGGCGTCGGTCGGCCTAGAGGTCAACCAGACGCCGTTGACTGTGGAGCTGAAGGAGGCCAAGCTGCACTACGGCTTCGGAGAGACAGACGCGCTTTTAAAGATGCTGGCCCGGTCCAGAGAGGAGGCGGAGCACCGGACCGCCGAACAGCAGCAGTACGACAGGTGAGGTTTGGAAGACTCTGACATTTTAGCAGTTTTGGTGTTTTTTGGATGCACTGATGGAGGAAGATGTATGTAAAACAATCCGCCTTTATATCTGTGTCATGACCGGTCCATCAGAACCAGAATAAAAACACATCTATGACTATAAATCGAGCATGAATCTGTCCTCTCAGACATCGACGGAGTATTGATGGTTTGAGGCAGGAGCGGGAGGAAGGTCTCCACACCCACCGGAGAGCTCGCAGTCTGAGTCCCAGCAAACATCCTCACTGTGTTCCACAGGACGCCGGTTCCCCCTCCAAGATGTCCGCCGCCACGCCCCGCCGCCATAAAGAGGTGACGGACGGCAGCAGGTAAAACTCGCGGCTGCTCTCGCTATAGCAGAACCGTATCCCATTAGTAGTCTGATCTTTAATATTTAATGGTTCCACCTAACGGCAGAGTCCCCGACCCGAAGAGAGGAGAGGGTCAGTACCCGTCTGACATCCAACAGCTGCTGCGGGACTACAGCCGAGCCCGGGAGGAGGCCCGGACCGAGATAGCCCGGGCGCGAGAACGACTGCGAGAGAGGATGGAGCAGGAGAAGAGGCGGCTACAGCAGCAGGCGCAGGAAGTCAAGGTGAGCTGTGCGGTTCTGAGCGGTCGGAGCATCTTTAGGTCCAAACACAAAGTTGTAAGTGACCTCCTCCGTGGAGGTCATGTGATCAACCATGTTTGTCTGTGAGGAATTCAATCCTTCAATCCTTCTGGCTCTCAAACAGATTTTCCTCTAATGACATAAAACATATTTGTTAGTTATTACTTTAAATAATTCTGCGACAGTTTAAATTCTGACCCAACCGTCTCCATCCTGGTCTGGGCAGGACGACCTGAGGCATCGCACCAGAATCAGTAACAGCACCTTGTGCACCGGATCCAGTCTGAGCCTCTCCTCTGGACCGACCTCTGGATACAACAGCGGCAACACCGGCCAGCTTCAGGCTGGTACCAGAACCGTTCAGACTGGACAGGTCAGAACACCGATGCCACGTTCTGCAGGAGGTTTTTGTTAGTGAGCGATGAAGAGGTTAACTGTGTCTTTGTTACCGTTGTTCAGATCACGGGGTCACAGGACGAAGGGTCAAAGGTCAGGGATCGTCCTCCTGTATGTGGTCCTCAAAGTCTGAAGACGCAGAGAGCCTGGCTTTCTTCTCACGGTACGGACCGGACTTATTAACCCAACGGAACCGAGGCCATGCAGTTCATAGGAACCCTTCATCCAAACATTACAGTCTTCCTCATGTGGGATGAAGGGGTTCAAACATTTCAGGAGCTTCTCAGGGAAACGGCGTCACAGCGTTCTCCCGAACACCTGAGGAGGACGAAGACCAGTTTTAATGAACTTACTTAGAATGACTCCCTAACGCTCAGACAGGGTGATGATGATGATTCTGAGGTCTTCAGAAGATCCCAAACTGGAATCTTAACTTTGTCGCTATTAATAGTCTTTTACATTACGTGTGTGTGTGTGTGTGTGTGTGTGTGTGTGTGTGTGTGTGTGTGTGTGTGTGTGGCTCAAAACAGGAAACCTCAAATGTTAGCTACTAGCAGTTAGCAGCTATTAGAGCTAACCGAGTTAACACAGACCGCCTGCTCCACTAAGCTCCTCCTCCATGTCTGCATCAGCGTACGTCTGACATCCGGGCGTCGGACGTTTTAATAATCTCAGCGCTGAAAGGCTGACATCATCGTCACTCAAGTTAAAATATTTTCAGTGACAAGAAGTTCATTTGAGTTGTTGTTTGGGTGAAACAAACATTAATGCTTTAATAATCATTTTTGATTTATTTGATGCTCAATATCTTCATCCTGTCGTCATTTCCTTAGAAATCCCCCTTGATCCTCCTCTCGGCACGTTTGAGCCCCAGATGACATCATCTCCATCACCGCCCACCTGTACGCGTCAACGCACTGCCTCCTTTGGCTCCTCCTCCTCCTCCATGTCCACATCCTATCAGGACATTACTTGCAGCCTCCTCGGTCGAGCTCTGGCAGAGGTAAGAAGGCGCAGACATGGGCCTCAGTGAGGTCACAGCACTAAACATGATGCAGTCAATTCTACGTCTCTTTCTCCTCAGGTGCGACTCGCTTCATCGGGAGATTTGAGTAACCTGATGACGCACAACGCCGCTGCAGGCTGGAGGTGAGCGTGGTCCTGTTTTGACTTTACAAGCACAGAAAATGTAGGAAACGCATCATTTATTATTCAGAATATTTTTATTATTTACTCTGATTCTCTCGTCAGAAATAAAAAACGACTCAAGTCTGCGTGCGTTTGTCTTTATTCAGGTTCCAGGGTGAGGAGCGAGGTGTCCAGGTTTACTACAGGCCCTCCGCCAGCCCCTCAGTCCACGGCTTCCTGGGCGCGGCGGAGCTGCACAGACCCCTGGACCGTCTGTGGAACGTAGTCCGTCAGCTGTCAAAGAGCCACATGTACAATCAGTCAGTCCGCGCCGTGTGGACACGCCCACTAGATGACATCACGCAGCTCGGTGAGTGATGTCATCTAGTTCAATGTGTTTTTTTACTAAATGTTGTTATTATTACCAAATAATTTTTTATTGTTTAAAGCAGAGTTATAAATGTATTTTGACCCTCTGAGTCAGCAGACTTTATCCTCGTCAAAAACCAAGGAGGTTTTTAGTATCCCGGACCATAACTCAAAAATTGTTTGTCACAAACCATCTGCACACAAATTACATTAAACAAACATTAAAGGTGCAGTGTGTAGCTCACCCCTCTCTACTTAGGACACGCCCCCTCTGTGGATATAAACTTACTTACAAGACATAATTATAAATCCTCTTTCCTCCTCTTCCTCCTCCTCCTCTGTGTTCCGGTTCAGTTTACATCCTGAGCGATCCGTCCAGCTGCCACCTCAGCCAGCCGCGCGATTTCTGCTGCATCAGCACCGAGTCCAAACAGGTAAGACGCCGCCAAATGTATGAGGTCACAGGCCGATTCGGCGCCGCTGGTCGTCGGGTTCATCTCCCCCATCTGAAGTGTTTTTGTGTTCTGCCTCAGGCTGGACTGTGCGTCGTGGCGATGCAGTCCGTGTTCGAGGAGTCGCTGCCTCGTCCCAGCGTGGACGCCGTCCGAGGAGAGATGATGCCTAGCTGCTGGGCCCTGCAGCCAATCAGGCGTGGCGGTCATGAGGTAACCAGGGTCATCTTCCTGCTGCAGGTGAGATATGGCTCCTGTAAATTCACCGTCTGAGGTCAATCACACGAGTGATTTATCTTTAATCCGCCCGCACCTCAAACCCGCGTCCTGTCCTCCAGTGACGTCAGTCTCTTCCTCCGCAGGTCGACCTCGGGACGCCGTCTCTTTCCCACCAACTGTTGAACACCGTCGCCAGGCGACAGGCGGCCGTCATCGCCGACCTCGACGTCTTCCTGGCGTCGTAGCTCCACGTCGGAACTCTGACCGGAACCAGCGTGGAGCTAATCTGCCTTTAATCCGTTTTTTGCACCTGAAGTGTGTTTACTTGACTTTTCTTCCTGTGAGAGCACTGTTCCGTCTTACACCCCCCCCACACACACTCCACCCCCTCCACCCACCCACACACCACCCCCTCCACCCGCCACCGAGATGAAGCAGCTTTTTATATGAAGGTATTTTTTTTATTTATGAAGTCTTATTTTTATACGCTTTCAACAATTGTTATATTGTTGGACCAAAGATTGAAGGAGGGGAAGACGAAGGAGTTTGACCTTTTTAAAACCCGTTTGTTTCTTTTCTTTTATCCTGAGACAAATTCACACATTCATCTCCTTTGATGTCTGTCAGAGAGCAGGTGACGATTTCTACCACAGTAGAAGGACAGCAGCTAAAAATGCTAACGAGGTGGAACCTTTACGTTACACTGGTTCATGTTTTCACAACACTGTAAAAAAAAACAACATTGAATTTTGAAGTATTCCATTTAATAATGGTATTTTTCCACCGAGTCAAAATGATGTTCGAATGAGTTCAAAGTATTTCTATCTATCGATAAATCTCTAATAATTCATAAATAATTAGAATATTTCAAACATTATTTTCAGCCCATTTAAACCGGATCAGACCGCAGGAGGCTCCGACTCGCTGTCGTAACTTGATTCTGTGTTCACGCCAAACGTGTTTGGTTTCCTCCCATCGTCAACCAAAACCATGTAAACACGGTCATCCGTAATCACCCGTGGTTTCCGTATCACTGGAAACCATCGGGGGAGGAGTTTCAATAATTCAAGGAAGACGAAACAAAAAAAAAAGTTAACAGGCCACCGTCGCCAGCTTTTATATGCCATATAAAAGCCGAAGACCAAGATCAACGTAACTTCCATTGGTAAACATAGAAACACGGAAGACGTTTGGGAGGAAGTATATTTGGCTTTTTATCATAGGACTGGGTTTGAAGTTCTAAAAAGTAATTCCAACTCAATTGTTCACCTACGGCGGCTGATTTGGGATAATTAGTGTAAAGTTTCTTTACTTTTATTTATTTTATCTTCTCTTGACTTATGATGTCATCACGCCGCGCAAACATTTCCATTCATCTCCCAATCGTCCCCCCGACAGCCGCCATGTTCACCAAAAGAGGAAGATGAAGAGGAAGAGGAGGGCCTCCTGGAGTCTGAACGGCGCTTTTAGTAGGCGATGAAGGAGATTTAACGGAAGTTTAACTTGAAAACGGTTTTAAAGCTTTATCTCTGAAATGCATGAAGGCGTTCTTCAGCATGTTTTTAACCCTTTAGGGACCCTACCTCTGCAGGAAGTGAACTCCGACAGTTTTGACCAATGAAATGGTGCCGACCGGATCCGTATCAGCGTAAAAACCACCTTTAAGTGGAATGAATGAATTTTAAGGGAAAACTAAAGTCCCTCCCACTTTGAACAAAGTCAAAGATCGTTTGTATCAGCTGATCAAACTGGACTTCCTCCTGCTCCAAACTGTCATTTAAACACCAGCAGCTGACGTTCCACCGAAGCTCCGCCTCTAATATGCAAATAAAATTGGAGTGGGTTCAGAAAAGGGGCGGGGCTTCTTCTTTTTTTATTGGGTTGAACGTTGATGTGTGAAGTCTTGTTTTGTTGTTATCCTGTTTCTTTTAGACAGCCGACCTGCAGAACCAGCTTTATTTACGAGCTTAAATAAAGGTAGTTGTGCTGGTTGGTCTGAAGACGCGGATAGTTTATATTTAAAGTCCAGCCGTCTTAATTATGAAACATCATACAACAGTATTTTACAAATAAACCACTCTGAGCAGGTTTTTAAGGGTTTGATTAAAGACTGTTGAGCAGATGTTCCTGCTGCTCCTGAGATTAAAGGTTGTTTCATTCCTTTTGTTTGTAGGTTTTTAAGCCACTCAGCAGCACAGGGAGGTCAAAGGTCAGACAGTCAAACTGTAAGTACAGAACAACAGGAGGAGTTTAGAATTCTTGCCTAAGTTGAAATATGTAAATTTGTGCCGAAACAATAAAAACACAACTTTAACGTCTCAGTTGTGGACGGCGCCTGACCACCGTGGTCACGTCTGCTCGCAGCAAACGATGATTCGCATCACGTCTGGCGTGAAGTCACCGTTTCCTGTTTTTCCCTGACGGCGTCGTTGTCATCGGTCAGACCGTCGTCTGTTTTTGATCTGTCGATATTTGATCAACCTCTGCTCTCGAATGAAGATGACGCCACTGACCTCTGACCTCTGACCTGCCTTCATTAATGGTCAATAGGACGCGGTACCTGAATGTTTGTTAGCGCTGTTTTTTTTTTTTTTATTGCAGTTATTTATTCTGTCTGACTGCAGCTGAAGGTTGGCCTGTTGGCGGATTAAACCAAAGATATTCTGACGGGGGACGGGAGAGCTGTTGTTGCTGTTGTTGCTGTTGTTGTGTTTGTGATTTCTTGTTGATGTGTAAAAAGTTTGTAATTTAAGTTTTGATGATGTTGTAAATGTATTTTATTATAAACGATCTGCATCCTGTTGCATTTATAAAATGTTATTTTGACGTTTTTGATAAATACGTATATTCTAAGAAAATTCCTGTTTTTGCTTTTTATTAATCTTTTACGGTTCTAATGAACGTCTGTTTTTCTACTGCAGAAAAACAAACAGTGTTGTTTCTCAAAAACTCACCCAGGATTAAATATTTAATATTTAATGACATATTTATACCAGAGATTAACAGGCAGCGTCACAAAAAGACGGATAATTTTATCCGACTTTATTCATAAATGCCGTTTTTCTCCTAAATGTACAAATTTGTTCTTATAATAATTGTCTGTTATCATTAAATCCTGACATTATTCCTAAAATACTTTATATTTGCAATAGAAAAGGAGTTTTTATTATATTAGAACTTTATAAAACCCATACTGTGAATCTTTCTTGTACGATCACAGATTTATTTTCAGAATTTAAATTTTTTTGGCCTTAATTTTCGACTTTATTCTTATAAGATTATGGAAAGTTTTTCTCCTGTTAAAAACTTTATACTGATGATATTGTTGTTATTTTATTCTTTCTACATGTTTGCGGTTATTCTCGTTCTTTTCATTTCTTTAAACTTCTCAGTGACCCTCCGGCTGTAGTCACGTGACGTGACAGGTGTGATGAGAGGGTGCAGCAGCAGCAGAGGTGACATTTGTGAGGGTCGCAGGAGGAGGAGGGAGTGTGAGTGTGTGAGATTAGAGACTGGTGGGGGCGGGGTGAGGAGTGGGAGGGGGTGGGGGGGTAACCATCAGGAGTGACTCTGCCATTTAGAGTCACCCGCGCGTCAGGAATGTTCCTGCGTGAACTTTATTTTTAACCCACAGGGTGGGTCACTCTGGCCCTCGGGAATGTCCGTGGAGCGCGCGGCGCGTGCATTGCCTCGTCCCCGCGTGTCGCCCTGAGGGTGAGGATACTCTGCTGGGATTCTAATTGGTTTATTGGCAGAGAGAAGATAAACAGGATCCGGAGGACATCAGGAACAAAGTAAGACCAACTCCATCATTCAGTTCTGACACTTTCTGCGCCACATTCTGCGCCTCCTGCAGAGAAAAGTCCCGATAATGACGCAGGTTTTTATTTCTTCATCATAAACGTCTTTTCTGCTCAGCCGAGATGTTAGAATCCAGTTTAAATTCACTGAACTCGGACGTATCAGTTTGTATCTTTCGTTTGAAAGTGCGCACAGTGACGTCAGCGCGCGCGGAGAAGTGCGCTAAAAAAAATAAAACTTTTTTGAAACCTATTTTTTTCTTAAAGTTGGGATCATGAAAATAGATATATTTTAAAAGAACCGCTTAATTAAAATGTACCAAAGCTATAAGCAGTAGAATTCAAACAGTTTTAATAAGTAAATATTATATTTATAATATTGGGTGTTTATCGGTAGAGGAGACCAGGGAGGGTTGGGACAGTCAGGGGAGCGCTTCAGTGACGTCATCATTCAAACTTTAAAACACTCTTTTTATGTGGGAGAATCTATTTTATCTTTCTTTGTTAGCCTCTATTTTAATAAATGGTTAATATATGCTAGTTTGATGACATTTGAATGCTACCATGCTAGTCTGCTCACCAACTAATGCTAAAATGCTATCCCGTTGACCAACAAATGCAAACATGCTAGCCAGACCACCAATTAATGCTAACATGCTCGCTAGATGAACAACTATTCCTAACATTCTGGCCATTTGATTAACTAATGCTAATATGGTGGACTTTTTGAAAACGCTAATAATGACATACTAATCTAATGCTAAAATACTAGCCTGTTGGAAACAATAAATAATCTAAATCTAACATACAAGCCTTTTGAATAACTAATACTAACATGCTAGGGTGTTGAAGAACTATTGCTAATATGCTAGCCTGTTGAAGAACTAATGCTAACACGTTAGCCCGTTAAAAACAACCAGTTTTGTGTTGGTTGATCCTTAACGATGATGTCATATCTATAGGGATGTATTAGGACCAAACATAGTCTGCTATCAGAATGCTAACCTGTTTTATGTCATGCTAGCACCCTGCTAACATTCTAAAGCCAAGTGGCTCATGCGTAGAGCTCCGTTGGACCGATGTGGCACAGATATGAGTTGCAACCAATCAGCAGCAGAGATGACCTCTGACCCTTCCGGAGTAAGACCATCGATATAATAAAACTGCGGATATTGAGATGTAAAAACCTAAAACTGGGCCCGCCGTGATCCGTGCGTCACACTAATGTCTCACTGTTTTGATTCCAGAGGTTTCCGTCGGGTTCCTCTGTGTGGTCAGGGGAATCGATAGTAAACGGTTCCTGGAGTGTGTTTACGTTGACGCCGCGGCATCCAGACACGTCGCCGCGCTTTCTCCTTTTAAGGCGAACTAGGACGGACTGCTCAGCGTCAGACAGACGCAGCCCGCGACCCGCACCCTAGGAAGAGATCAATTTATCATCGGTGCTGGGATTACATTTACTCGAGTACTTTGGTACCGTTACTTTCACCTTATGGCTCTTGTTGCACGTTAAACGGCGCTTAACCCTGGACACAAAGTAAGACGAAAGAAGGAGAGCGGCTGATGAAGGTCCTCATTTTTCATCATCCGTGTTCTGACGGCTCCTTTTTAGTTAAATTCGTTATTCTGTAGAATTTATGGGTCAGATCGTAGAAGTAAGATTACCGATATTCTCCAACACGCTCTAAAACAAATGCATTTAATATTAATACATTCAAGTTTTCTTATACGTTAAAAATGGATCCGTTTTACTTCAACGTTGCAAAGACTGACCGTTTTAACGATTTACCCATGTAGCCATCTTTTTTCAGTAAGGGGCGGAGCTTATCCCAGTGTGTGTTCTCATAAAATTTTTTCCATTTTATGAGAATGGAAAAAAGTCCATTCTCATAAAATGGACTTTTTTCTCGTAACGTTTCAACTTAATATTTCATTTGACCCGTTGTGGAAACTATTTCCTGGCGGTTGATTGACAGGTATGACAGACTGGAGGTACATCCCCTCTGAAGGCTTTTATTCTGACAGGGTGTCCCTCCCCATTGTTGACACTTCCTGTCCTGCCCCACCTTCATGCGGCGCTAAATGGAGACTATTGCCCCAGCTCTGAGTCTGGCGGTTTGTGGATGCTGTTCTGAACGGTTCGGGTCCAGGTTCTGTGCGTTGATAAGGGGAACCCCGTCGGTGGGTGGAGCCTCTCGGGCGCTGATAACAGCCGCCTGCAGACGCCTGATACTGCAGACCTACGGGAGGTCATCTCTGCAGAACTGGAGTGGATGTATTTTTATTTAAATACTTTTCCGTACATCATCTTGTAAAAGTCATCGTTTATTTTCTATAATATTCTGAGATTTTTTCTCAAAAGTAAAATTTTATATAAAAGAAATTAAGTTTTTTTTTCTTGTACAATTGAAACTTTATTCCAGTTGATTTTAATTCATGTAAAATTTCAAATTAATACTCAACAATACTTTTTATTTTTTCTTCTAAGAAAAATACAACTTTCAACTCGTGATGTTTTGATTTGTTTTTATCACTTTATTCTTCTAATATTAGAGTTTTTATACAATTAAACCCTTTTTATTAAAAAAGTACTTCAAAAAAATTATTTCTGGTAATTATTTCTTTTCTTAAAAAATAAATACATTAAAAATAACCTTTCCTAAAATTCAATTTTACTTTTTTCTTGGAATTATTTTCACATTATTCTCTTAAAATTAAGAGTTTCTTTTCTCTCTTTTTTGGTTGTTTTCTGTAGTTTTTTCAAAAAAGACAAATGATTAATTATTAATGTACATTCATGTATTTTTGAGTGTAGAACTGAGACTGTCGTGTTGTTGTACCTCTTTAAACACAGTAATAGAGTAAATCTACTCTTTACTTTTCAGCGTCACACGAGGTCGTGTCCATTTTCTCTCTGCTCTGTCTGAAGCTGGGTTTCCCTCCACACACACACACGCACACACACACACACACACACACATACTTGTACACACACACACACATACTTGTACACACATACTTGTACACACATACACACACACATACTTGTACACGCACACAAACTTGTACATACACACATACTTGTACACACGTACACACACATACTTGGACACACGTACACACACATACTTGTACACACGTACACACACATACTTGTACACCCACACACACACATACATACACTCCCACACGTACACACACACACATACATACACTCCCACACATACACGCTCACATACATACACACACAAACATCACACACATACATACACGCACACATATACTTGTACACACACACACTTACTTGTACACACATACACACAAGCACATACACGCACATACACGCATACTTGTACACACACGCACACGCACATACTTGTACACGCGTACACACAAGCACGTACACAAAAGCACGTACACACACACACACACAGCTGGGGGCTGAGGTGTTGTTGAGAGGGGGTGGTGTCGCTGTGATGTGGCGGGGTTAGTCCCCGCCCCCTGAGACCTGATAAGGTGTCCATGCCGCTGCCTGATAGAGCTATCAGAGCGGTTCCCTCCGACCCGCCATCCCATAACAGAACACTCAAAGCGCCGCCACACTGACACACACACACAAAATGGAGCTGATGAGGCGCCGGAGAGAAAGTTCTGATTTAAGAGTAAAAATAATCAGAGATCATGTCTTGATTTTAAAAACATGACCTGACAGGTACCGACAGAACCTCTCCTGGACCGGCTGGATCAACTTCAACAGAACCAACCTGTTGAAGTGACTGATATATGGAGATTTCATCTATAAAACATCACAATCAAACGAAGACGGGGGGGTTTCCACTTTTCTTCATCAAAATCCATAACATTATGACCACCGACAGGCAGACTTTAGCTGGACGCCATGGTTACCGGTCAGCGGGTGGGATATATTAGATGTTTGACAAGGACCTGATTGTGATAGTTTAATGCCTGATCCTTCAAACTACAACTGCAAAATACTACCTTTGTCCACCGGGGGGCGCTACATGCACAAACTGCAGACCTTCAGTTGTGACATTCATCAGTGCTTCTGTTTATATCTGGCATTGTGTAAAAAAAACAAACTATTGTGAAACCCTGATTATGGGTTAACGAGTGCTGAAATGCACTCACTTTATCACTTTATCACTTTATCACTAATCACTTTAGCATGTTAGCTAAGAGTGTTAGCATGCATTGAGCTAGCGCTCGTAACCCTAACCCTGAACAGGGGAGGGGGGGAAGTGACACCTTTGCCTATCCCAGCTGACCCACATTAACGCCATCTTCTGTCTCTGTGTTTCAGACTTCCTCCACGTCCGTCCTCCCCGCTCAGCCCCTCCAGTCTCTTCCACGCTGAGGACTGGCGACCCCTCAACCGACCGCCACGCTGGCGACCGCCATGACGTCCACCATGGACTTTGACAATGCGGAGATCACGCAGCAGTACAGCCACATCAACGCCCGCTTCCACCTCTCCGACGAGGAGCTGGACAACGACAACAGCTCAGCCCGGCTGTTTGAGCGCTCGCGCATCAAGGCGCTCGCAGGTGAGTGCGTGTTTTGGCCACATCGAAGCCCACCCCCCCCTATGGCTGAGCCGCCCCACTCCCTTCTAGGATCGCTTGCACATTCCCAGAATGCCAAGCGGCTGACCGATCTGGACAGCTGCCCTTCCTCTCATAACTGAAATCCCTGGCATGTCTGGCGGAGCGGCGTCCGCCGGGGGTTTTAAATAGTTATTGGGGGACAGAGAGGAGCTGAGGGTCACGCCGTCCTCGTCTCCGTGAGGAGGGCGAGGGGTCGAGACACGGAGACTTAAGTCTTTTCACAACAGCCTTACAAGATTAATAAGTAATAAGTTTAGTAATTAATAAGTTTAAATAATCGTGACATGACTGAAGTCCCGCCCCCTCCTCCGGTTGGTCGGATTTAGAAATCACCGATTGGTTCATAAAGTTTGGATTAGGCCCCTGGCACTGAGTGAATGTTTGGGTGAATGCTGCCTCCTGTTTAAAGTGTTTCCATTGGTCGGTCAGACTGGAGAGGATCTGTATAAGTTCTGTATATGTACCTTTAGGTACGGCGGCCGACAAACGCGAATGCGTAGTAGCAGAGGCGGAACAGACACCTATTGGAGTAGGAGGCTGAACGGCAGTAACAGCAACTAGTAACAGTTAGCCGCTAGAAACAGTTAGCCGCTAGTAACAGTTAGCCGCTAGAAACAGTTAGCCGCTACTAACAGTTAGCCACTAGTACCAGTTGGAAGCTAAAACGGTATCTCCTAGAGCCCTGGCTCATCATTTAAGCCCTTCCACCACTGTTTTGTTCAAAGTGAGCAAAAACGGGTCTGACAGAACCTCTGAGTTCTGGTGCTGAGGTGATGAAGGTGGGTCAGTGGGGTGTATCAACAAGCCAGTCTGGTGAGACAGTCCCAGAACTCTGGGCAGGAAGTGATCTACGGTACTAAAGATCTCTCGGCGCCGAGATAGAGCAGACCTTCTCCGGTCCCATCCTGGAGGGACAACCACAGGAAGGGATTTGGTCAACTCTGCCAAACAGTCAACCTGGATAAGAGGTCAGAACTTCTTATGCAGGTTTTATCTGGACCTAACATCTCTAATGGGTTCAACCCGGAATGCAGATGAGCGTGGACCAATCAGAAAGAGTCTCACTGAAGGTGGACTTTTTTTAACCACTTATAAAAACATTCCAGAAGTGACCCTTGGTCTGATGGTGTCTCGCCTCCAAAGACCTCCGGCAAGAGAGGAGATTCCGAAGTTCTCCTCCTCCTCCTCCTCCTCCTCTTCCTCTTCCTCTTCCTCCTCCTCCTCCTCTCTGCTCCCAGTAAAAGGTCCAGTGTTGCCCCCCCAGGCTGAGATGGGATGAGATCCCTCTCCTCTCTGTCTCTTTAAGTGATCAGGGTTTCTCCGTGGCTGATGTTGTGCTGAAGAGCCGCTGCGCTGATGTTCCTGTAATGCAATCAGTGTTTCCTGCCAGAGGGAGTCGCTCAAAGTGGAGGTAGAGCTCCGAGTGACACCCGCCGCCCCGATCCACAGCCGCTCAACTCGCTGGAAATCCACTCCGCTGCTCAGAAAAACTCCACAAAGCTCCTCCCGAGGGACCGTCGGCCGAGGGGATGTGATCCCATAAGCTGAGTGGGAGGGGATCATATTGTATGCATGGATGGGACCAGAGAACCGACTCTGGAGCAGAGCAGAGCCATCGCGTCGTCACGGCAGCGCTGAGGGGAGAGTGAGGAAGAGAGAAGGAGGAGGAGGAGGGAGGGAGGGAGCGCTAGAGGGAGAGGAGGACAGAGAGCCGGAGGCAGAGAAGAGGAGAGGGTGCCAGAGCTCCAGGCGCCGTATTTTGGGGTCAACATGACGAGCCCCTGCCTGCTGCGCGCCGCCCCGATCGGCCAGCCTCGACTCCGAGAGGTCAAGATCAGCCTGAAGGCGGGCAGGGAGTCCACGTCCAACCGGACCGGCAGCACCAAGGAGTCCGCCAGCCGCCAGTATGTCCCAACGGAGAGGGAGGCCCCTCTTTCTCGGGTGGGCATGAGCTCCAGCCGAAGCAGGAGCACCCCGGCGGTCCACCGGGCCCAGAGCAGAAAGACGGCCAGAGGCAGCGGCGCCGGGAAGCAGCAGGAACCCGAGCAGCACCAGGAAAGGAACGGCGCCGTCCTTCACATCCCTCTGGAAATCCCCGTGTTCTCCTCGTCCTCGTCCTCACCCTCCACCTGCACCCCAAAACGTCAGCGGACCCCTCACCCTCCTCCTGCCCTCCTCTCCTCCTCCTCCTCCTCCTCCTCCTCCAGTAAGAACATGAAACGGGCTCGATGGCTTAGTTACAGCACCTCCAACATCTGCTTCAACTCCATCCTGGACGGACGCTTCAGGCAGTTACAAGGTACGCCGCCCCCGAAGGGAGAGTGTGTGTGTCACAGGGGAGAGAGAACACCTGTCCAACCACGCCCCGCCCCTCAAGAGGTCAGGACAGGAGGTGCGGCTGTGATGTCATGACAAACAGTGTGAGCGTTTAGGAGCGGCGGTTTATGGAATATGTTCTTGTGATGGTTCTGTTAGAGCTCATGTGACGTTCCTGGGTCAGGTGGAACTTTAACCCACCTGACTCAGGTTTGAGTTCAAAACATGAAACATTCTGAGAACATCAGTCATGACAGGAAGTTGTCCTGTTTTTTTTTTTTGCTGTTTAGGAACTTTTATTGTATGAAAAACCGGCCCGTCTTAAAACTTAGGTAGTTTTCTACATAACCGTTCTCAAATGTGTTCTCACGTCTGCCCCCGGTGGTTCGTTCAGGAACTGCAGGAGTAGCGTGAAGTAATGCTCGTTTAAAAACATACCATTCGTATTTATATAATTCTTAAAATAACTAAAAATCTTTACACACATATATATATATATATTTATATATATTTATATTTGTGTACATGTATATGTATAAATATGTAAATATTTATTTAATATGTCTGTTTATATATGTATTTATATATATATATGGGTTTTTATATATAAAATAAAACACACATATATGTATGTGTGTGTTTATACATATATAAATATATATATATGTATATATATATAAACTAAAAGACTAGACTAAACTCAAGTAATAGAATAAACTATTTAACTAAACTAGACTAAATAAAGCTAAACCTAACTAAACTTAGTTCTTGGATTTACGTTTCATGAATTCATATAAGATCGATTGGAAACCCACAGACAGAATGACAGACAGACAGAATGACAGACAGACAGAATGACTGACAGACAGACAGACAGACAGACAGACAGAATGACTGACAGACAGAATGACAGACAGACAGACAGAATGACAGACAGACAGACAGGTGTGTGTCATCAGCATAAAGTCAAACATTCCTTTGACATTTGAAGAAACACCTTTATTCAAAAGTCCCTAATCCAAAAATGTAAATTAGAAATGTATTCTGAGTCTATCTTTAATGTTATTTAAATGTATAAGAATAATAACAACAATCCTTTTACTCGATCTCAGAGTCTTCTTCGGTGAAAGGAGACTTGGTTAACTCTTCATCACATGGATGCCGAGGGTTAAAAGTAAACGCCGGTAACTTATTTATTTTCCGGAAGCTTTGCCCCAATTGTTCACCGACTTAACTCTGAATAATTCATCGACTGAACTCCTACAAAGGTTGAGAGGTTGTCGGGTTGTTGTTGTTGTTGTTGTTGTTTTCTTTCCCCCTCACACAACAACACTCTTCACGTTTCCTCGCCGCCTCTTCTTCTTTCCTCATCGCTGTTTCCTGCCTTTACTTGAGCGGCGGTTGGGAGGACTGATCTCCTCTGACGGGTTAAACTTCTTCCTGCCAAAGGCTTTCGGGGCGAGGAGGTTTTTTTCCGTCACTGCGGGTTTCTTTCAGCTCGCTGTGTGCGATCCAACTCCCCGATGACCCGAGTGCATTAGTGAGGGAGAGAAAATGGAGACGACGCAGGAACAGAGAGAAACATGTTTCTTTTTTCTACCTCTGTCTGGTTTATCGACTGATGCTGAAGAGAAAAACGGATCCTGGACTTTCGATCGACCCGCCTCGAGCTTTTCTGCAAAGTTTGCTGACTCCATATTCACCTTTAACCTTTTAGCAAACCCTTCCCTTCAGGTCTTTGGTTCCTTAAAGGAGCAGTTCGCCCCAAAATGAACATTCAGTCATTATGGATGAGGGTTCAAACCATATCTGCAAAAAGGCGCCGCAGCGTTCTGCAGAACACCTCAGTAAGAAAAGAAAGGAAGTCAATAAATACTAAATTAAAGCAAAGAAAAGATTCTGGACTGAATTCAGTCGCTGCAGATGTTCTACTCTAAATATTTGATGAGGCAGCAGAAACTAAGAAGCCACTCCTCCATTTTCCAAGAGCACTTACCACTCCAGAATAGAAAACCTATGGGTCCTAACACAGGTCCGTGTGGTACACCCTCTGTTTGTGGTCCTTCTATTAATATCGTAAGCTCCAAACTAAATTCTTGACATGCTAGCATTAGCTGGAGAGCTGGCTGCAGATGTCCCAACTGCAGACATGCTAACATTACGCTCATGCTAACATTAGCTATAGTAGATGGGCGTGGCCAGGAGCGTTACAATGTAATGTTCCCTCCGACATGATCTGTGATCTTTAGTCCATCAGAGTGTTTGGGGCTCAGATTGTGATGGTGGTGGTGGCTGATGACTCTGCTGAGACTGATGCATGATGAGGCTGATGGATCTGCGAAGAAGAACCAGCAGCATGAAAGAACGATGAATGGAGAGAAGGGGTGTAGATGCTCCACGAACGACCTGAGGGGTCTGGATGGTTTAGGATGGTCCTAGGGGGTCTGGATGGTTTAGGATGGTCCTAGGGGGTCTGGATGGTTTAGGATGGTCCTAGGGGGTCTGGATGGTTTAGGATGGACCTGATCAAAGTCTTGGTCCGTCTCAGTCTCCTGTCTCTGATGGGATCTCCACGAGGACTCCCAGCAGAACCTCAGATGGTTCATGTTGGACTGGGATGCTGACGGAGAGCAGAAATAGCGGGTTGCGTTCGATCCCAGCTCACGGACCCCCTCGTTTATAGAGGCGGGGCTTCAGGAGGGGAAGAGCTGACAGAGCGAAAAGGAGGGACGAGGATGTTTACAGGGAAAGTCCATCAGCATGAATAAGTGATGGAGCTTTCAAACAGAGGAGGAGGAGGAGGAGGAGGAGGAGTAGATGGTGAACGTGACCGATGCTGAAAGCATTAAATTCATGTATGAATAGAGAGGGAGCCAGAGAGTAAACAAACAGTAAACAGAGTAAACAAACAGTAAACAGAGTAAACAAACAGTAGATAGATATTAAACCAGTGAGCCTCAGTCTTTTATTGGACCGGTCCTGAAGCATCCAGTTCTTTAGTCGGCCGTCAGGAATAAACAAACGGGAACAAAGCAGGTAGACCAGGTTCTGGTTCTGGCTATGTTTGACCTGAAACTTCATCTCCTGGAACGCATCTCATCAACCTTCAAAGATCTGGACCCAGACTTTCTCACTGTGTGAACCCAAACTGTCTCACTGCATGGACCCGGACTGTCTCACTGCATGGACCCGGACTGTTTCACTGCATGGACCCGGACTGTTTCACTGCATGAACCCGGACTGTTTCACTGTGTGAACCTGGACCGTTTCAACATGTGAACCCGGAGAAGGTGGTTTTATTGTTGTGGCTGTTTGGCGTGAATGGTTCCAGCCTTCATGGCCAGTATCTCCAGGACTTTTCCAGAACCTTTAGCTGCTCGGACCTACTGCTAACGCGATGCATAGGCAGACAGGGGCTTCTGGTAGTGTTCCTCAGGAATCTTAGCTCATTCCTCGTGGACAGACGGCTCCAGTTCTGGGATATAACCGGGTTTATCTCCTGCGACGTGTTCTTCAAATCCCACCAGAGACCTCCTCTAGGATTCAGGTCATGTGATCATGACGGCAACTCCGGAATGTTGCAGGACTTTACCTGGAACCAAGATGTTAGCTTTAGCTGTTAGCTACTGTAGCTTTGGTGGCATCTCCAGAATGTTCCGGGACTTCTCCCAGAACCAAGATGTTAGCTTTAGCTGTTAGCTACTGTAGCCAACTTTAGCTAGAATAGCTGAACCTTGGTACCAGTGGTGATGATGGACTTCTACCTGGAGGTGGAGGTCACATGATTGTCCACATTTGTCTGACTCTGTTTTATGGTCCAGGGTAGAGATGGTTTTGGAGATCCTGGTGTGGACCCAGGAATTCTTTTTTAGTGAATTTGAAGACCTCCTCACCTCCATTGTTCTGGAGTGGTCCTGTACAGAACATCTCCTGTGGTGTCGTTCCTCGAGATCTTTCCCCTTTGAACTAATGTCCACCCTCACCCTCCAGATGAACGTGAGGCGGTGCAGAAGAAGACCTTCACTAAATGGGTCAACTCCATCCTGTCCCGGGTCGGCTGTCGTATCTCCGACTTGTACCTGGACCTACGAGACGGACGCATGCTCATTAAACTCCTGGAGGTCCTCTCTGGAGAACGCCTGGTGAGAAACCTTTCACCTTCCTCTTGCCTCTTCCTCTTCTGCCTCCTCTCTCCCTCACCTCCTTTCTTCTGTCTGCAGCCTCGGCCCACCAAAGGCCGGATGCGGATCCACTGTCTGGAGAATGTGGACAAGGCTCTGCAGTTCCTCAAGGAGCAGAGGGTCCATCTGGAGAACATGGGGTCCCACGACATCGTCGACGGCAACCATCGCCTCATCCTCGGCCTCATCTGGACCATCATCCTTCGCTTCCAGGTAAAGAACATTACCCTCTGTGACCCCAAGATGTTTCTGCCGCTGTTTAGGGGTTAAAGGTCAGAGACTCTGTCTTCATCTCGGAATAACCCTTTACATGAATCAGCCATAACATTATAACCACTGACAGGAGAATATGTAGGACAAAAAAATAAAATCGGATGTCATTGTTCAATGTCACGAAAAAAAGATGAGAGTTTATTCAAACTACTTTTAGTCCCAGCCGATGTTTCTCCCTGAAGCCTCCTGGTTCCGTCTGCTGTGATCTGAACATCAGAACACGTCTGGTTGAGTCTTTTATCAGCGTTGAAGGGTCGTGGATTTATTTTTAATTTGACAGCAGCTCCGTTATTTTTAGTTCAAACGATGTGGCCTCCTGCATTATTCAGACGAGGAGAAAGGCAAGAAAAGAAGGATCGGTTCCGTCGGTGTCGGATCCGTCCGCGTCAAACCGGGGACGATAAATTTAACCGTTGGCGCCGGAGACACAGAGCGGTGGAGTGAGATGATGATGATGATGACCTCGGGGTTAGAGTCCGGTGGACATAAATCTCTCCAGATTTGTTTTATTCTACCTTTAAGCTCTCTAAACGTCCCCCCGCTGCTGCTTCCTGTTTGTCTTTAATCTCTTCCTGTTTGATGTCAAGCCTCGCCGTCTCCGCTCAAGTGTCGTTATTGTTCCTCCAGATCCAGGACATCATTGTAGAAACGGGCCAGGCGGACCAGAAGGAGACGCGCTCCGCCAAGGACGCTCTTCTTCTGTGGTGTCAGATGAAGACTGCAGGGTGAGCGGGACATTCTCTGATCTTCATCAGGACGTCTCCGCCGTGAGTTCTGGTTTCACTCAGGACCTTTTTTTTTGTTCCAGCTATCCCAACGTGAACATCAGGAACTTCACCACCAGCTGGAAGGACGGCATGGCCTTCAACGCTCTTATACACAAACACCGGTAGGAGATGACGGATGGACCCGTCCACTCTCACCTCTCTGAAGTATAAACACGGTTCTGCTCAGTGTCTCTCCTGGTCATTCTTCTCCCCTGCCTTCATCTCAGGCCGGATTTGGTGGACTATAACACGCTGAAGAGGTCCAACCCGACCCACAACCTGCAGAACGCCTTCAACGTGGCAGAGCAGAAGCTTGGCGTCACCAAACTGCTGGACCCAGAAGGTGAGTGACGGACGGCGGCGTAGATCTGAACCGTTACCAACCAGGAAACCATCCGACCAACTGACCAACCGTCCATTTGACTAACAGACCGACTAACTAATCAACCAACCAACTGACCAACCGTCCATTTGACTAACCAATCAACATCCAACTTATCAACCAACCATCTCGTTAACCAAATGACCAACGAACCAACCCACCAATGAGGACCAGATGTTGACCCGTGGTTTGTTCTGTAGATGTGTTCACAGAGAACCCGGATGAGAAGTCCATCATCACGTATGTGGTAGCGTTCTACCACTACTTCTCCAAGATGAAGCAGCTCGCCGTCGAGGGCAAAAGAGTTGGAAAGGTGAGGAAGAAACGCGGCGGAGGCTTCTGGACTCCTGTGTTCAAGTCGCTCACGTCTCCCCCCCGACCTCCTCTTCCAGGTCCTGGATCACGCCATCGAGACGGAGAAGACGATCGATAAGTACGAGACGCTGGCGTCGGACCTGCTGACGTGGATCGAGCAGACCATCATTGTGCTCCAGAACAGGAAGCTGGCCAACTCTCTGAGCGGCGTCCAGCAGCAGCTCCAGGCCTTCAACACCTACCGCACCGTGGAGAAACCACCAAAGTGAGTCACGCCCAGGGAACCGCCCCTTTAAGAGAACCGCCTCCTTAAGAGAGCCACCCTTTCAAGAGAACTGCCCCTTTAAGAGTATTATCTTTAGTCTCTGGGTCATCTGGGAAAATTATGGAATATGTCGCACTGTTGAAGAACCTTTTTTTTTTTTTTTAGTTTTTTAGAGTTAATTTACAAATTTTTTATTAAAACTGAATGGATTTGCAGCTAAAGATCAACGCCTCCACAAAATATAGAGTTATCCTGCTGACAAATCGACCATCCGACCAAATGACCAACCAAACAACCCACTGACCAACCGACCAATCAACCAATGTACTGAAGGACCAATTGACCAATCAACCAAACCACCAACCAACCAATCAACCGAACCACCAACCAACCAATCAACCGAACCACCAATCAACCAAACCACCAACCAACCACAAACCTTCTGACGTGTTTTTGTCTTTCAGACTGACTGCAACCTTAAGACAATGCAATAAATATAAAAACTACTTCCTGCTCGGACATCAAACTGTTTATCACATTTATGAAATGACTGATGGAAACATAAAGTCTAGAAATCATTAATCAGATCAATAATAAATATTTGATTCATAGCGATTATATGAATACAGTTAAATAAAACAACCTGTTTCTCTGTGTGGCCTTCAGGTTCCAGGAGAAAGGGAACCTGGAAGTTCTGCTCTTCACCATCCAGGGTCGGATGAGGGCCAACAACCAGAGGGTCTACACGCCCAAAGAGGGCGCCCTGGTGGCGGACATCAACAGGGTGAGATTGATGATTGTTCTTATTGTTCGTCTCTGGGGTGAGTCACGCGTCTGGAGGCTGACGGTAGTTTTAACTTTCATATATAACTCAAGAATCGTGACCCAAACCCAACAGGAAGTCAGTCGACTTCTCTCCGTCATCAACCACGACTGCAGCGAAGACGCCGTCTGCTTTCTGATTGTTGTGATGTCACAGATGCATCTGTGACATGTGACATCATGACATCGACTGACTAAAAAAGTTTGTTCGTCAGCATATGTCATCACTTCCTGTCAAGGGAATGACAATATCCACAGGGTAAATCACTTCCTGTTCCCAACAGGAAGTAAACCCACAGGAGGCGAGACAAACGTTTTTCTTCACATCATTGACAGTTTGATTAGTGGTTTTTTTCCTGTACTACTTACTAGACACAGGAAGTGACATCATAGTCGTGTCATAGTCCTGTGAAGGCGACACGCCCAGATAGACGCGTGAGTTCGAGGGTTCGTCTCTGCTGCAGCTTCGATCTGCTGATTACTTTTAAACTTCACAGATTAGATGTTTGAGAAGCAGAAATGTTTGTTGTGTAGAATTAAAGTGAATAGACTAATGATTGATGGACTCATCAGAGAAAATGTTGTTGATGCGTTTGTTTCCTCTTCACGCGCCCGTCTGTGATTCGGATCTCCGGTTCTGAATGAGGGACGGAATCCACTCGTTCAGCAGAACTCCGTCCTGAGGCAGCAATTAAACCGCAGACAGATTGAATAATGGTGATAACGGCGGAGAGAAGGGAAGGAGAACAACCACAAGAAAATTAAACGTATCGACCAGAATCAGACAGATGTGAACCCAGTTTTATTAAACTCAAGGTTTGTGGTCGAAGACTCTGGTCTTATTTAAATACCTATAGATTATTATCAAACGTGCACAATCATTTAATGTGTCCATCATAAAACAGTCCAGGTTAACGTGGTGAAACAATCCAGGTTCACACGGTGAAACAATCCAGGTTCACACAG